>DWQX01000759.1:0-36355 GCA_018245475.1 Pharmacophagus antenor
ATATAATAAAGTATAAATAAAATTATATGATAAAAATGTTATAAATTAAATATGTGTTTATTGGTGAAAGTAACAAAATAGAATTAGTTTCTTTTTCTGAACCAAAAGATATAGCATAATTTCATTAATGAATTTTTGGATCTTTATCTATAATTTAATGAATATCAGAATAAAAGCTCAAAAATACATGTATTGCATAATTTTATTATAAATGCAGTAGAAATTAATCCATAAAACAGAAAGCTTCAAGTACAACCCTTTCAATATAATATGTAATTAATGTTTCCGTCTGTATAGTCTTTTCGTTTTATAGTAACGTTCTTATCAGGGGCTGTCAAATAATAATTACTTTTTGAATAATCTCTTTTGAGAGATTCACTAAAAAATACACAACGGTATATTAATTAAGATGTAAAATAATTTCAGGGGATATTATATTAGAACTTTATTTCAAGTACTTACTACTTAGTCATAAGTAGGCCATTTTACCGAAATTTAATATGAAATATTCTCGATCAATTTGTAGAAATGATCTTCCATATATATATTTTAATTTAAAGCGTATATACATTATCTCTCGTTGTTCAAATGATATTTTTAAAGATTTTTATAAATATGGTAGTTACATGCGATAGATTTAGCAAACTGAAATTTAATATTTATAATACTTAAACTAAAGCTGAAAGAGTTAATTTTTTTTTAAGTAAAAGAGACAAGAAAATGACAGTATATTATGGGAATATGTATTTGATTTTATAATTTAATATACTAGTTAATTCGTCCGTCATTTTGATTATATTGACACAATTCGTTGGCGTACTGCTTGGCGGCTGACACGGGCGTCGGCGTGAGATTGACCTAGATGGATTTTAGTGGATGGATTTTAGACGCCAGTTTATTATGACTTAGCAACAGTACTACGGACTGTTGCTAAGGAGGTACATATAATAATGGGACTTCCACAATTGATTTTGGATACAGAATAATAGCAATAAATCATAACAAAATTACTGCTTCGAATCTCATACGTGACTAACGCAATTTGCCTGTGATGTTTTTCACGATTTACGCGCTTATCTCAAGTTAAAGTTATTATATTTATTTTACATTGCTTTGAACATACGGCAGCCGGAAACTGGTATTATCCTCGATGTTCCCAAGGTGATTAGTGAGATTGATTTATATACAAATATTTCGACGATTATACAGTAGTTTAACTTTTTAGACGAAGTATTTTTTTGTCGGTTTAGTTTCTAAAATAAGGACGTCCTAATGCAGGGACGGTATATATATATATATATATATATAGGTCGTTTAGATAATAATCACAAATTCATCGTTTATTCTACCTCTAGGTAATACAGTATTGCAAATGAATGGTGTCACAGCTGGTATAACTATTACAACATTGAAAATTGTCATATATGTAACCGAAGTAACTCTCTATTATTTTGACAAGAATATTTAATATATAATCATAACTTACATAATCCCCACGACATAAAAAAAACCAGGTACCTTAACTAATAATAGTGATAATTAATTATTAGTTGTTGGGACAGAAAATAATAATTATTATTTTATTATATTTCCTGTTACACTTACACTATTTTGTTTGCAAAGGTTTAATTGAAAATATACAAATTTTATTTGAGTGTCAAAGATATATCTCGCAAATGCTGTTTAGATGTATAAAAAAGGAAATAAATCTGGAACATTTTCCTTAGCAAAGTACTCTAATTCTAAGATAGTGAAGCATCACATGTAGAATAAGTTTTTCAGAAACCGATATAACAGATTTTTTTTTAATAAATATTGAAAATTATATTAACAACCCGAAACCAAACGCACACCAATGTTTATCACATGAACCTTTATCCTAAGCGTGAATAGAATGCGCCACTTCCCTATCATTAATGGGACCGTTCAGGACAGAATATGTCGTTGAATAATTTTAGCAAATTTGAAAGCTATTTATTGATATAACAACATATACATATATATAATTCGTATAACACGATTCTTACGAATGTAGTTTTGAATAATAAACATAATAAGCTATTCCGTGTAGAAGAAAAAAATATATATCTTAAAGCTTGTAGCCTACAAAGTTTTGTATCGGAAATGATGGAAAATAATAAATATTTCCTGGCTCTCATTATATCAAAACGTATGCCTAATAAAAAAGAAAAGGGATTTGCTTCCTCAGTAACAGGGCAACGTGACTGTAGTGCCAATATATACATAGTAATGAAGTGTGTTCTGTCTCTTTTATTATTTGTATGACCTATTTGTAAGCACACTCTTTATATAGCAGGTCGTTATAGGTTATATGAAAAATATACTCGTTTATTATAACAGATTTCTATTTTGTCTAACGTTTGTGACTTATAATCATTATATCTTTTATACATAGAAGAGAAAAAATACCGAGCGAAGAGAGAGAAGAGGAAAGAGGGAGAGATGAATTTTAAATTATGAATTTATCTAATTTCTTGCGCCAATTGTCAATCACATTCAAACCAATGAGTCACCAAATTTAATTTAACATCCAACATCTGTCACTAAAACTATTATTAAATAATGTCGTCGTAAGATGACTTGCCGGTTTAATTAATTTTCGGTAACCGGTATATCTTAATAGGGGAGCTAGCCCTAAGGAAGCATCCCAGAAATTCAATTACTCGAAGCTTGTCCGTAGAGATACTTAAATGTTAGTAATTATTTTACCCAAAGTAAAATAGTAAGGTTTAAAATACCTTGTTGTACGGTACAGTGCTAATGATGATATTATTTATCAATATTGTACATTTTTCCACAATTTGTTAAAGATGGACCTTGTTTTGACCTTTGTATGCAACATACATTTAAATTGGAAGTGTTCATGAATAATTTTCTTGTAGTTTCATAAAATTTGAATTGTGTTACTGGCAGAAATTTGATATGAAAGGTAAAACACAAAGCTATGTTACTACAGATATAACAAAAAAATGTTCAGACTCTTCTTAAATAAAATTTTAATAACTTATAAATAAAGCAATGTATATTGAAAATTGTGAGCATTTATTTACTCTGATGTTTCATAGTCACCTATATTTTTTTTATAATCACGCACCTCTAAATCAAGAGACAATAGCAGTAATAAACAGTAGTAAAGAAAATGCTAATTATGATTTTAATTGTTTTCATTTATAAGGGGGAGTGAATCTACTACTATGAATAATTGCCAGTTTCGCTTGCTGCGGTTCCCTTTGTAACAAAGGAAACTGGGGTCCTACAGTTTCTCCTAATTGTTCTCACATTTTATTCAATTAAATTATTGTACATATTTTTTTATTATATTTATTAAATTATTTTTGGCAGCGTTTCAGGAGCTCTTAATAGAATGAACAAGTAAAGCCATTCGAAACTAACACCGTTTAAATATTTTATGTAGAAGTGTATATCCACAATTTTTTCTAGATCGTGACAATAAGTAATGTTTGTATTTTATAACAGAACAGAAATTTAAAATGTAATCAAATAAAGGCCAGTTTTAAAATAACGTTCATTCATTTGTGATGATATTTTTTTTTATCAATATTAACGATATCCAATATTTTTAATTATTTTATTTTTAAAATGTAACAATAACCTAAAGTCTTCGCTCAGAACTATCAGAAAGTGGACAGGGATTGCCAGCGCTCAAGACCTCTTTCGCTTGGCTAAAGATAGAGAGATATTCGCTAAGCTGATGGCCAACCTCCAATAATGTAGAGACACAAGAAGAAGAAGAAGAACTATAACTTATTTAATATTAAAGCAAATCCATCCTCGTGCACTGTCACATGAAGGAAGTCAGCACTTGATGATCTTGAGTGGTAAGGTCGTAAGGTCCTCGAGGGGTTGCTTCGTGTTTCAGTACCTGCTAGACCCTCTACAAGATCCAATGATCTGGTGATAGTAGCGGAACTTCGATTAGTTCAAGCAGCACAAGACAGATCGGTATGTTGTATATGGAGCATTGGGTGATTGGGGGGAGGCCTGTGTCCATCGGAGTGCGTTTACCATGTGATAATAACGAAAAAAAGCCTCTTACAACTAAAAATGTAATACAGTAAAGTAATGAAACATTATTTTTAATGATATATTATTTATAAATATTTGTAAAGGTAAAATGGGTAAACAGTAACTAGAATAACTATTCGACAAAGGACTTATCCAGGTTAATACTTCATAAAAATGCAGAGCAGCAATTTTGTAGCAATCAACTACGTACCAAAGGAGAACGAACTCGATTAAGTGGACGCTGGAAAACAGAAAACCCAATTTGCATAACTTTTTCACACAAGACTTTATCGGCTAACCTCATTTTGAATAACAGTTCTACTGAGTATTCCTAATGAAATCTTTTAAGAAATGTCGAGTATAATGTTAATTGTTCATGTTGGATTGAAATACGATATACAGAATTTTAAGTTGGAACAGCGTGAGTGTGTATGTTTTGAATCATCATTATTTCGACACTAGAAGAGAATAATTTTCTTTATAATTTGCATCAATACAGAAGCTTCTCGATTATTCGTTATTTTAATTTACATCGCTCAATTCAGTAACGAGCGATAAGGTGACGTGTATTTATATATTAACAAATTTGTAACATCTGAAACAAATGTTTTTGTTTTAATATTTATAATTGAATAACCACACAAATATCATTAATTATCCAATATCCTGAATTCTACCAAAAATTTTACCTAGTGTAAAAATTAGTAGACACAAAATAAATAATACTGTATGATTGAATATATAGCCTCATGGTTCGGTCAATGCATTATTATAAATAAAAATATGAGTTGTTAGCGTTCTTCTCTTTAATTTATAAATTTTCAACAAATTGTGGCAAAACATTCGTATGGGAAACATTTCTGTCTTGTTGTTCTTTAATTATGAAAAAGTTCGACCGATTTTTCTTAAGAAACTAAAATAAATCAATTCTACTAAAAGTTTTTTTTTTAAATGTCATATTGTAACTCAAATTATTACATTCAAAAGTGTTACACGTTTAAAATTGAATTACTAATTTAAATAACATAATTAGTAACACTAAGCTATTAAATACCAATATCGAAGCATTAAGTTGACATCGAAAAGTTTAACATTATGATATTTTTACATTTATAATTTCAAACTAAAACGATTATCTATAATAATCGTAGTTTCACTAAACCTTAAATGGAGATATAAAATTTCCCACTTTATCGCACGTAACATAATTAATGCGTATAAAAAACTAAAGGAAACTTCGATAGCCATTACCGCATAACAGGGAACGTTTATAGAGCTCTGCAAACAACACTATCGGCGTGTCATTGCTGAAGTGTTTGGATTTCAGAATGAAAGCTTTTCAGAAATTTACTACTGTAAACTTTGCACTCTAGATTTCATAAATTGCGGTTCATTCTTAACTTTTTATCATAATTTGTATTAATAATTTAAGATTCAATTATGAATACTGTTAAATATAATATTACAATTTAATTTTATGTATTGACTACCAAAATCTATAGTGATAAAACCACTGGTGCATTTTAATTATACTCTGTAGGTTTGGATACTTAACTAAACATAAATAAGAGGAAGTAAGGTTTTTATTAGGTATTATTTAGTAGAGGTAATATTTTTTTATTACAAAAATTGTGTATTGCTATACACAATATATACACAACATCGTTGGAAGATATCGCTATTGAGAAACTCAAAATATGTTGTACCATAATTGTTCTCGTTTACATTTGCTTTTCAATATCAAACTTTGTACAAAAAATACACATTGCCAGGAGGAGCCTTGATTTAAATGAACGGAAAATATTACGTGACAAACTTCGTGACTAATATCGTGTTCCTTGCACGACATTAGAGCGGAGAATTCGAATAAAAAACTGTTTTTATATTTCACCGATTAATAAGGCGCTATGACAGATTACAAATTGTTCTCTGTTGCAGATAAGATAATAGTTTTTTTGAGTTTCATTAAAATTTCTTATCGATTTATAAAAAGAATTGTAATTATAATTCTAGAAATAAAAATAAACTAGCAAATCATATGTCATAAAGTTTTTTATAAACCCTGCTATGAATGCATTTTATTTTGAGTTTTTATATATATTATATGTTTTTATCCTTTAATAACATCCTGAACTGGTACTGATGAAAACAAGGGCTTATGTTTTAAAACCTATAAAAAATTGTGTGCATTGATAAGGCTTTACATTTTAATAAATGGTATGTTTCTAGTAATTGATTCATATTCAAACTTACTTCCTTCCATGTTAAAATACTCAGCTATACGAACTTGAAACTATACAATTTACGAAATTAAAATCCATTTAGTCGTTCTGTAGTTATGGTGTCACTGGTAAACAATTCAGACATACGAACTCTAAAAATCCTTCTTTTACCAGTCATGGTTACAAACCAAAAATTGGCGTAAACTAAAATCTTAAAATAAAACAAAATAGATATTTTGAAGATTTAGAGATATTTTCAGATTTAGATATTACATCGTTCAAAATTCCACATGTATTAAGAATGGTTAAGAAAGTAATAATATTGTAAAAAAAAAAACAATATAAATGTTATATAGGAATTGCGTCGACGTGAAACTCTTACGTAAATTTAAGTTAACGATAGTGATGCTGACATTGCAAATTCCGAGGGTAAGAAATTTAAAGGTTCTGAAAGGAAGAAATTGGCGGGTGATGACTGTGTAAAATTTACAATATGTTACATTGTTATTTTGTACTTTCCATAATATACGGTTCAAATTTATTTTGAATAATGAATCTAATATTTCAATTATAATTCACCTGTCTCCATGACACAGTGATAAGCCCCTTGTTGTGGTCACTATCATATAATTTATGAAATTTGTACTATAATGAGAAAGCACTCTCCACCCTTTTAGGCATCATTATCACATAATATCATGTGAAGCTGAAGTGTTACCGAATTGTAGATACAAAACTTATCTGTCTCTTTTTTCTCTTATATTTCTTTTAAAGTTTTTGCACATACTGTCTTTGTGTCGGAATATTTGTATACTATTTTTGTTTAACGGCAGGTAGTAAATATTTTACCTTTAACATCATCTTAAGTTAAATAACAATGAGACCGTAAATGGTTACCCGTATTCGTCTAGAACATTTTAGCTCTAATAATTTTTTTTATAGACTAAACATTTTACCTTACAATAACATTCGGAATGCTGGTAACGGATAACGTTAGCAGCTCCGCTATGCACTAGTTTTGCAGTCCACCCTGTAAATTTGCAGAACAACAAACATTAGATAACGTTACCTAACTGCAATGATGTTTAGAACATTGCCACGATAAGGTTTAATTTAGTTTATTACATTTTTGAAGATTTCAAGTCATTCGATATTTTTTTTATTATTTTTTTATTGTAAAGTTATTCGTGGTTTGTGTTACAATAAAGAAAATATTTTATCAACTGATTATTTTTTTGTAAAAGTATTAAAATTGTTTTCGGTGCAAGTTAATTTATTTAGCAATATATTTTCCTAATCGTAAAGAGTTTCATCGGCCGTCACTGGTGTTTATTGTGAGTATTTATACATTCCCTCTGTATTAAAGGCTTGCGATTGTCGGAAAATACAATCCGTAAAAGCATAATAAAAGGGATACTAATACTATAACGAATAGGATTCAATGATATCGCTCGAAATTTTGACGGTTTAAAGAATGCAATGTACTTACTTGCAATTAATTACCGGATGTAGACGGCGCACAAAGCGTCCTCTTTAATTTTTCATTATGAGTACTACTTCCGTGCGGAAAATTGCGCTAGGATTTTTAAAATATTACCAGTGCAGAAAGGCACGATGGATTAAAACTGTAGGGATTTAAGGTCGATGAAAACTAGCTCGTTAGCAATTTTTTTTTAAATCTTCTGCAGGAATTGTCATTTTCCAGACCGTGATGAATTGCGACGCCAGCCCGAACGTTTTGTTTTTACTCAACAAAGGATCTTGACAGATAAGCTGAAAGAAAACTATCTTGCGGCTAATTAATGGTTGTGATTATTTAAAATCGGTCGGTGTGCCACTGACTGATTTTAATATCCAATTAACATTCTTAATTATGAAACTCATCGAAAAATTAAAATATTATAACCGTGATTTGCTTATACATTCTGCCCAAGGAGATTGTATGGTTTTTTTATCGATTACGTATAGTTTTACTTTACTTTCCAAGTAATATTTCCAAGTAGAACAGTAATTACTTCCAATTTTTATTTCCAAGGAGTTTTGCATAAATTAAATTGCATAAAATTGCATATATTTCACGAAAATTGTTCAGTGGCCACGATTTTTTGAACTAATTTGTACATTAGATCAATAAAACGTCTTTATTTTTTTAACGTTTGCGTTCTATGGTTTTGTATTTTATTTCATGGAATTCTTAAGTGTACTTCTGCGATATTTCAACTTTCATGTTGTTTAATATTAAATTAATAAAGTTAAATAAGCTAATGTTATCGCTTGGCTTAAACTGAGTTACGCTGTTGGATACACTAGGAATACAAAGTAATTCCTAGAGCGCCGAATCGCCAGTCATTTATTGCCACTATAAAGCAATTTATATGCGTTGCACTTGCAGTCCTAAAATAGAACGGCATAGATTAAATGAATTTATCTCGCTTCGTAGAAATTACATAAAGTGAAACTTATATTTTAAACTTTATGATATATTAGATAAGAAATAAAGTGTACTTTATCCTCTACTTCTACTTCTATAAAACAATAAAACAAAAAAAATAATACGCAAATTTTCGCTTTCTTTAATAGAAAATACTATGACTAAAATATAATTTCCATGCGTTTTGTCACTACATGAGGTATCTTCAGAAAATGTTAGGGGTTCGACATCGTGCTTTCGTATAGAAACACGTTGAGATGAAATTTTTATCGTAATATTTGCGATTAAATTAAGCGTCAATTAAACAAAAATTCTTATATTGATTCAATATTCCGCAAAACAACGTGTGAATCAATATTTTTTTTTAAAGAATTTCGTATAACAATTTACTAAAATTTGTTTGCAGTTTTAAAAGAAATTACATTCAGACTAAGAAACATTTTCCCACTAACATAGCGAGAAGCGCAGTGAAAGTATATGGCTATTAACATAATATGTTTGCGGATATTTATGAAAGTATTTTTGTATATGATTTATTTTACTACTAAATATACGTACATATAATATACTAAATATACGTATATATAATGTAATGTCTATAGTTCAATGTTTTTAAATATATGAAATTGTTCTTTAATCAACGCGGTTTTTTTTTAACTAATGTGTTTACCTATATTTTGACGTACATAAATTGCACATAGGAGGTACTATTGTCATAACATAGTTACTAGACAAAAATTGTAAAAAAAAAATTTAATAATACCCTTTTTTATAAATAAATCTTAATGTAAATTTGCATAATATATTTTTTTAGGATTAAAATAGACATTAAGTTCATTGTATCAAGTACGAAATTACTTATTATTTACTTATTAATATATGTTTATAGTAAAAATACGTAAGCACATAGATTCATAGCCACTCTTATGTAAGTTAAAGATATTTTAGAATGACTAGTTAACTTCAACTTCATTTATTACAAACATGATCTGTGCTTTTCAAATGCAAAGTAATAAAGTAGAGGATGTAAGTACAAATATTAACGGAAATATCGAAAGCCACATTCGAATTTAATGCATTTTCCGCGCAACTATTGCACCGATTTCAATCAGCCCCAGACCGATATTCAGTGGAGCGAAAAATCAGCACTTCGGAATTGCCTTCATTTGGATATCCATTTCTGAGTGTGAAATTGTGTTTTTGGTGTCTACTATATTTACGGGAATTCCTTTGCCGCAGAAGTAAAAGTTTTTATTGTCTTATTCCAATATTATTGAATTTCAAATATTTAAGGTCTAAACTGGGTTATATAAATAAATATAATTATTATTTTTATATTTTTATAAGTACTCCGATTTATATGGAAAAAAATATCTTATGAAAAAGGTTTAGTACTACGTAACACAAAGGACATCATTTAATATTCTTTACTATAACTTTTATTACTGGTCCAAAATTTTCGAACTTTTGTAAAAGTATAATATAAGTAATATGTATTTAATGACTGCATTATATAAATAAATCACAATTTTCGCGTACTATTAATCTAAAAAATAATACATATTTTTTTTTTAAATAAATGATTGTTATTCATATGGTATTCATTACAATATTTATTTCTTATATCTGTACTGTAATCATAACATCTTTTGTTTTGTGTATTCAATTTAAAAAAAATGTGAATGTTTTATTAAAAAAAAATCCTGATGTTTGTATATAATGTTACGTATGAAGTAATTAAACTTCCTCTGATAAATAGAATGCTTGTTGTTTGTGTTATTTGTTTAAAAATAGCGTTAGTTATTTGAAAATTTAAAAAGTTTCCTAAGAAAATTGTGGACACTTCACTTCTATAGTCTTACCGATCTTCGAATGCGCCCGTTGCCTCTGATTAACTGTTGGATGTAGCCGTCGCGATAATCATTTCTTATTAAAGGGAGCCGCTCTCGTTGAAGATAATTTTCTGATCTTTTATCTACCAATATGAAGGAGGTAATCAGAATTTTGATTAGCGTGGAAGCAATTTCCTCTATAGATGACTTCAAAAGCAAATCTCTTGGACGTTTTTTTTTTCTCCCTTTCATTTCAATTAGCTACATAGTAGTTATGAGAACTTTATCATTTTATGCAAGGTAAATAATATAACAATACAAAAATCTTTTTCAAATTTTATTGTTGTAGGATCATAGCACGTTAACTGACTGAGAAAGAATTATCTTGTGGTAAAGATCATTTTACCGTGATGCTGAAATATAACGTAACTATGTTCTAAAAGCATAGTTTCGTTGACTCCAAATCTGTATAGAATCACTAAATATGGTCTGTGTTTAAAGGTTTATAATTTTGTTACAACATCCGTTTCCATTGCTTAATTCGACAAAGCTAAGTAACTCTATTAATTAAAAAGAACAAACGCTTATGTAAGAGGAACGATTTAAATTATGGAGATGAATAATAAAAGTAACTGAAAGTAAAACATTTTAAAGTCTACCCGAACAACGTTTAAATATTGATAACGTAAACCTAAAATGTTTTGCGCATCTGCTCACCATTACCTAAATTAGTTAACGTTGAATGGGGTAATGCTTCTCTAAAATGAGACAGCAATGATACTGTACTAACGCTTTTTAATAATGTACAAAAACTTAAATGTTTAGTGCACGTAAACTTTAAAATGTTATTTATCTATCTATTAAAAAATAGCTTATTTTAGACATTACTATTAATTTTAGGCCTTTGTCCTGCAGTGGACGTGATTTGGCTGATATGATGATATTAATTTGAAAATGTTAATTGGCTATAAAATCTAAGCAGTTTCCTTAAAATTAATGTTTGGTAAATTTTAATTCATTTAATTAATTTTATTTTTAAATTATATACAATAAAATTAAAGTAATAATTATTAAAAAATTGCAATATTCATATTATTTGTTATTATTTTTTATTTCATAATTTTCATAATTCGAATGCTGATTTTTGATCGTTTTAAGCGATAATTACGTACGTGAAAGTTAAATTTAAACATGGTATATGCATGTTTATTTTATTTCATCCTGATACAGCTATTATTCTAATAGTTATAACATAACGTGCTAGACTGCTTTAATGAGGCTTGATAAGTAATACCTTTGTGAAAAAGCTTAAAATTATACTTTTATCTCATAAAAATGTAAGAAATTTATCCCGTTCTATAGTTATTGCTAATTGCATAGATTACACTCTAGTATATTTTTTAATTACGTGTAATTCCATTACGAGCATAAATCAATAGAATAAAGATTAATTTTTACTATTTGATGTTAGAAGTTAGATGTAAAATATTAATTACCTGTGAAAACTGCAATAGCCGATTAAAAAACTGCGTAATGTATAATTCGAAGAACCTTTTCCTTGTTAAAATTAATATTTTCATTCTAATGTACTATGTGTAGACCAAGTAGGTAAACAAAAATGTTAGAAGTTTTTTTTTTTATCATACTTAGTGTCGGAAATAGAATGACTATTATAATTAAAAATGTTTGTCACTTTTTTAATATATGTTTATAATATAGAGGTTCAACTTTATTTAATTTTTAGTAGAAATGATATTTAAGTGGTATTACCAGCTCATTTGTAACATCGTGTTTAGAGGTTACAGTTTTGTTTATACTAGTTTATCGTCCTTCTGGCAGTATTAAAATTGTCGTAAAAAATTACTTTAAAATTAAAAACAGCGCTTGCAAAGCAAAAATGCACTTATTTTAATGCGCTTGCAGTGCAAAAGTACAATAAAGGTAAATGCTATGACAGTTCTGCAAAGGAAAAGGATTTTAAATAGTAGGCGAGGGGTAACGTTGTGCTAAAATGAGAATGTAGGTGGGGGACCTCGTTAGCAAAAGACTTTTCACAGCGCTCTTCGCTGATTGTCACGATCTGAATATTTACCGTTATTTGTACATTGCGTTTTCAACTTTATTTGTTACAGGCTAAAGTTTCAAATGTCCTTACACAATGGTGTGTAGGGTCTTAGGGGGAATAAAACCCTCCAGTTCAAAGCTCTTCCCAGAAATGTAACAAACTCAATGTCTAATTAAATGAAACCTTTTTTTACTACTACTATAAAATAGAGAGACAAAGATTTTCTTCTACAGTTTGAGAATAGACACTCGTACAATTCGCATTTAAATCTTTTAACGGCACAGAACTTTTGATTAATTTCAGTTTAAAGCTTATAATTTAAAATATATAATTTAAAATGCAGTATAAAAATATTATTTGTTAGTAAATTACGATTTGTCTTTTTGTAGACATAGTTTTATGACTTACCCGTGACTCGTGTACTATACGTGTACGTGTATGCGTGTACTCGTGTACGTGTGTGTCTATACCAATACGTTAAATACGGTATTTCTCTTAATTATATTTTTGTCAGTTTTGAGCTAACCCTTGGTATCGATAAAACTTGTTGTTAATGATTATAGGACCACCGATAATGAAGAATCTTCGCCTAGAATATATCTGGCTCCCATATGTAAAAAAAAAACAAAAATGCTGGTAAGGCTACAGATTGACATTGAGGGTGGTAGCTAGCCAGTCGGGTTCAAAAAACCACAGCGCCACGGAGTACGTCAAATAAAAATATTGACAAAATCATTTACACTCACAACTTCAAAAAAATAGCTTTTAGTAACGGTTTCAAAAATGTGTTGTAATAAATTTAAAGGAAACTCGCGAATGTTATTATTGTTATTAATGCAAAGTAAACATTAACTATTGACAAAAATTGAATTTCATTAATTTTGTCAAAAACAGATAAATAAAATACAATGTGGTACTAGTTAGTTTGTTTGCATAACACCGCATTGGATTTATCATCATGGGGCTTAATGTAAATGTGACTTAACATGGCACGTTTTGTTAGAAACATAATAACAGCGTTTCTCAAACTGGGTAGTTTGTATTGTATGCGCACAACAGTTAGGCGAAAAAAATAGGAATTAGTGGTACTTATCTAGACGGTGAAATCGTGTGGTAGAGATTTACCAGCAGTAAACATTTTAAATTATAAAAAGTGAAAACGTACAACGGAAATTTGATTATAAGAAAAAGTATTTTATTACATACTTGCAGTTCTCGTTTCACATTTTATTACAGTTCTAACGCCTCGTCAATTATCTACGTAATACAGCGGCAAAATGCTCGCAATAAAAATTTGATGTTTTCATTTTGGATTTTATGTACATTTCTTTTAAAAATTAATTTTAGCATGACTATGATAATCTCTAAATACTTTCGTAGTGTAGTGACTAACCTTTTATCGCGCATGGTCTTTGGTTCAATTGCGAGGCACTTAAGTTTAGTTTGGATGATGGTTCAGTTTTTTGACAATGTTTAGATAGTATCCGCGCATACACCAATCTGGCACCATCACAGTTTTGCTTTGCAGTATTCTTTAGGCGAGCATGTTTCATCATGTCTGGCCTCCTTAGCACATAACATCATTCAAAATTGAGATTAAGTCTCAGCACTATTTACATTATTATATTTCTTAACAAGCTGTGGATTACAATTATAAAACATCCTCTTTTGTTTCATGTGAGAAATGTTTGATGAGATTGTATTTACAATTTTATCAACTAATCCAAATAACAGTCGCATCGTATCTTTTTAATTTTCTAGTATGTGCTAAAGAATTTTGTACACCTGCTTTCCAATTCCCAAATTCGTTTGCGAGATTAACATAAAACTTTGTTAAATTTATGACCTTAGGTTTAATTTCGTCTTGAAAGCAATTTAAGGAAAGATGATAGCAAAGCGACAGTTTATGTCCTTCACAATGTAGACTTAGAATTTTCTTTAATGAGTATATATTGAGAACTTTAAGGATCTTACTATTTAACACTTACTATTTAAAGAAGGTACTATTGAATGAACAGTGCTTCATTTTATTTTTTAATTTTTTTTCCTTTTATTAATGTGCGTGATATTTTATACCTACAACACATTAAATATGATAATTTCAAATTTATTATGTAGTCAATATTGATTTATAGATCGGTTTTTCATTAAAAAAATAATTACGTTTAGAAGTTTCATACCAGTAATTGTATTTTATTATAAAGCGAAACCGTATTTAAAATTTTAAAGAAAAATATTTTGTTATATAGCCATTTAAAAATTAATCAACATTCGGGTCAGAAGGTTCACAAGAATTTTCAGTTTAAGCAAAAAGTGAGTAATAACTGAGTTAGCGCCTCACTCAGAGGAAATTGACATCCTTTGTCGCCTTTGAAACACTATACCGCGTTTCGGAGAGCGGTCATTTGCGCGGAATTGAGTTACGGATACACTTCAGAGAGAAAATCACGCATAAGTGGGGAACTTGTTGGTCACTAAAATTTTCATAACAATAAAAAAGTGTTATGGAAAATTAATAGTTCAGAAACATTTTCAATTTGCCGACACTATTTTTTATTTAACAATAGGATGATACGAGCATGATTTTCACTTGACGATAATCGATATTTCAGCTCTTTAAAACGAGATACTGGTTCAGATGTGCAACGAACGTTTACGATGTTACATCCCGATACCTTCGAAATTTAAATGGCTACATCGACCTTAAACCGATAACGCACAAATGTCTTTACACCATTGCCTAGTGCCAGAAATAAATAAGGTGGTAACTTTCTAGACGACATCCGGTAACATGTCAACGGGGTACTAGAGACTTTCCTCTGAAGATAAATAATTGTCTGAATTTTTTTTTGTTTTAACAAATGAATTAATTTTCGTTACAATTGGTTTTCTAACGAAGATCTGTCTTCGGCGAAGGAGAAGAATCAATCAAGTTCTGCAGTGTATTATAGATCGTTTTCCTATATATTATAAATAGCACAGATAACTTCTTGTTAGTATCATTAAATTACCATTCAAGAACGTACTTATGCACTTTACACATGATTTTTTTTATAATTTATGTATGTAATGAATTTTAAACAACTATAACATTTTAACACTTAATTTTAAACAATACCATATTTTTAAAATTTTGATCATAAACGTTTTTGACGTTACTGTATGTATTAGTGAAAAGAAAAATATGACAGTTTTCATTTCACGACAAAAGTCAGACTACGCTTTTAGTGTGACTAGTACAGTGTACAGTTACCTTTATGTTGCTTACTCGGCGGATTTAGGTCAAATGGAGGACAATTAAATTGAGTCGATTTTGTGATAGTTGGGATTTGAAAACTGTTTGTATAAAACGTTCGGAAGGATTCACGTCCAAACAGTTCTATTTATTCTTTTCAAATAAAAGCAACTTAAATAAATGACACTAAAAAAATCGGTATAAGTTACTTTGTGCTTATTAATGTTTTCTAACATTTATCGTACATTCTCACGCGGAAAGTGAAAAGCGCGTAACGTAAACACATATTCACAAAGTTAATAATAATTGTCTTCTTATTTAAAATAATTATTTTTAAAATTAAATAAACTGTATCATTTTTATTTCTACCGGAGCGTTCGCCATCTACGTAGACATCGATTGAAATGTCAAACGCAAGCACAGATAATTTGCTCGAGCCAAAATATAGGAGTAACTTCTAACATTATCACATTTATCATTTTTAATTATCTATTTCCATTGTTCAATTTTGAACGCGTTTCACATCTTGATTATATATTGTTATATAAAGAAATCTATCATGTGTTCTGGTTCCGAGTTAAAGGCTCTGACTCGTAATTCAAAAGCGCGTTTTTTTGTTATGTCAAATTTAGTTTCGTGTGTTTGTTGTCATTTTAATGTATTATTATTTATTCTAAATAAATTCTTTAAAAGTTGAAGATAAACCATTTTAAAGTACATATTACTTTTTCATCAATAACATATAACATCACTGTATTATAACAATATTATTATACTAAAAAAATAAAGTAATAATAATTTACTGGTAAGTCTCAAGAAAATCGTTTGTGTAGGTACTATAGCAGCGCCTATTTCGGCTTCCGTCAATCTTTTCTGTGTTTTGCCGTGATTATCTTGAATAAAAGACGGACTTAATGCTAAATGGCATACCTTATGGTATTATACCGTATGGTTGTGAATACGATACTTATAAAATTTAAAATCGTGACTGATTGACCTATATATCAACACGTAGCCTCAACCGCCAGTCCTAGAGACATGAAATTTGAAGGGTGCGGTTTTTGTATCTGTTAAGGATTTTTTTAATTCAACACCTAAGAAGGGTAGAGGGAAGGAGTGGGGCAGATTCAAATTTCAATAAAAAAAAATATTTCTCTTAGCCGATGGACTCGAAAATAGGTACGCATATTGGAGGGAAACTAATCTTAAAATTAAATAAAAAAAAATTATTCCGGACTGAGGAGCGGGCGAATAACGGCTAGTAAAATATAAAAATAAAAGCATCCTAATTGGAAATAGTGAGATCTCCCCGGTCGGTCGTTTCTGTTAACATCTTACGTCCGTAGGTGATTTGGTGGCTTCATTTAGTGCTGTATAAATATTCTAACCAGCACCTTATTACGGTTTTGTTGATGCATAAATAGCCGTAACACATTAAGGAAACCCTATATTTACATGTTCATTATACAAGTACACATAATTATTACACACACATGTTATTATTTAGACTATACATTTCATTTATTTGCATATATTAACATTTATAAAATTTATTGAGGTATATGGTTTTCTCTCTCACAGAATATATTTCTTTGCGTTGTTTTAGGAAATTTTGGTCAAGTTGTCACAAACAACAAAATATTAGTAAAGCGACTTCGTGGACCGATTGTCAGTCATTCTATCTATTACGAATGTGGAATTTATCTATTCGTTTTCAAGTTTTAAAATTATTTGTACATGTATGGTACAATAAAAAATTGTAGTGGACTGTATGGTTCATTTACTGCCGTTAAAAGAAGTTAATACTCTGAAGTAAAAGTTATAAGCGATTAATGTGATATGGTCTGGTGGTATTTGAAGATGGGAGTGCATCACGATGCACCGGCCGCCTGCTCGTTGCAGTGACCAAGCGTCCCGTCTCCCGCCTCACCCAGAGGATGGTGATTTAAACCCATCAGTGCTGACTGAGTAATAAATCTATTTATCAACGTATAACTTTAACTGCTAGATACCTAAAGCCACAAAATTTGGAGAGTGTGTTCTTTGTGATGTGTAGGTACTCACTAAGTACAAGGTTTTTTCGAATATATAGGAGGAGGGTTCAAATTTTGATGAAACATTTTATTCTCTCAGTCGGTAGACTTGAAATTTGTTATAAATACTGGTGGGGGTCAATATTAAATAAAATTAGGACTACGTTCGGGGAAACAGGGGCGGGACGACTAGTCTTTTTCTATTTATTACCTCTAGTGCAGGCAGAAAATAAAGATGGTAAGACAAGTAATTTGCTTATGTCATTGTCATTATCAATCTGCTTAAAGCATCTAAAAGAAACTGCTTGCGTATAGGTGGTTATATGGACCTATCGGTATTTCTACAAAAGAAGTTTATGTTTATCAATGGATTGTCGATGTCTGATGGTAATGAAAATCAATACCATAATCATCAAGAATAATTATTTTCTTTAGAAGTCTAAACTAGTATCAAATAACATAGAAGATAGGTTTTAGATATTTATTTTTTCAAATTGATCATTCCATATTAAGTTTAAAGTCTTAACCAGGTAACCGCATCTTTTACCGTGTGTAAAATGAAGGTATACGGTCCGTGTAATAAAACGGTTTCGAACTCTAACTGTAAAAGTTAATTTGTAACAGGAATTTAAACTTTGGGTTTTCGGGTACATTAACATTAATGACGAAAGTGTGACATTTAGGGTATTACGAAATCTAATTATTAACCTTGTTCTTTTACAAACCATTAGTTGTTATTTAATAGAATCAAATTGAGTATAGGATTTAAGGTGTTAGTGATCATACTGCTCTTTTCCAGTCTCTTACTTGTGTGATAATGTGATAAGCAATCTATGCCATCATTTACTTGAATCATAACATTTAGTTTTTTTAGTAGTCATTTTTAATAGAAATATACATAATGTAATGAAGAATTTTGTTAATAATAACAGATTAATATATCCTTAATAAATCGAGTATAAATTAGTTGTATTTCATATAGTTCGAAGTGAAGGAATATAAGTATATTTAGCTATATAAATATTTTTAAAATTTTTTAATGGATTTGGAGAGAAAAAGATAACATAAAAATGTTGGTTTGATATTATTATTACCGATAACATATAATAAAAAAGCGAAATGATATGAAAATAATTTCGAAAAATTAAATAAACTTAAGTTAATTACTTTAAAAGCCCTAAAAGCACTGTCTTCATCTACGTAATAATTTTGTTTTTTCATCGTTTTCCTGTAGGATATTTTTACATAATTTATTGATCCAAACGTTATGGAACTCAATGACTATGAAACAAAAACATATTTGCTAATTTCAATTTTTTTTATTTGAAAATATTACCACTAAAATACAATATTAACGCGTTTCGCAACTACACTTCGCATCTTCAGATGATATGAGTCGACGTCGTACCGTCGATTGTATATAGTGGTAATATTTGCGTTTAAAAATGACGGAAATTACCAAATCATTATGTTGATAGAATTTGTTTTATTGATTTTTACATTCCAATAAATTTATAGTCTCTACCAAAATTACTAAAATAAGTACATTCAATGATTTCGTTAATATTGATATCAAACGACAATATAACATATGTTAAAAGGTAATTATAAGGCTCCATGAAACTTTCTTAATTTGCAAATATACAGTGAATATGAAAGCAAACTTTTCAAAATTTACTTCATAGTCCTAGGTACTTCTGGAAGGATAATCGAAATATGGAATACATTTAGAAAATGTTATTAAGTCGACCCAAAACTTCGACGTTGGATAATACTTTAAGGGACCGTTATCTATCCGCTAGGAATATGGGACTACAATTTACATACAAATGTGTTATGTTACGTTATTTACTTATCTAATTTTAAAAGTGTTTGCATATGAGAAGGGTTATTCTTAGATTTACGTAGATATAGTTAGTATAATTTTGCAAGTAAATTGGAAGACTTTATTTGTATAATTAAGTTATGTATTCCACGATAATTTACAATTGCATTGGAAATAACGTTTACGTAATATTTAATATATATGATTAGGTTTAATTTATAAAAGAGTTGTATGAATATAAAATCTTTTACTTTTTGTATTATGTTAGTATAAAAGTTTTATTGGAAAGACCAACAGGGATTCTCATATATTTTCCACAAGTATGAAAGCCAAAATCCTAGGGATACAAATCCGCATAGTAAATCTTACAAGAGATTTTTATTAATGTCGTAAAAGTTATGTAACCTTTGAATATTGTTGTATCAAAATTGTAAATCAATATAGAAAGCACGCTTTCTCTATTATTCTAAAATATAATAAATAAAGGTTTCACATTAAAACCTATATTAATTATTAATGGAACTAACACTTTATTGAAATAACAGAACTTTGTGGATCTGCTGAAAACGACTTAAGGGTTCTGATATCAACTTACATAAGTATTGAATCAGAACTTCTAACACGAACTCTCGTCGAATAACATTCCTGAAACTAAATTCTAGTTTATCTTGGGATAAAGACATTCCTACGTCAAAGGTGTTTAAGAAAATTCCGGTAAAAAAATACAAATTGTAAATAGACAAATTTAATGTAAAAATTTCTTAATATTAATTACAGTAAAGTACTAATTATGTTGACTAGATATTAACTATTTTTGGCAGTATATTGTTTCAACTCCCCGAATCCAGTGAACAACCTGATAGTGAAAAAATTATAGATAAATTAAAATAGTCTTTAAAATTAATGAAATATTTTGTTCTAATTAATTAATATTATAATTTGCGAGATTCCAAAATATTTCTAGAAATTACAGTAATCGATCGTATCGAGTTCATTACTTTTTCATTTTTTTCATTCTGTCATTAAAAAAGACTCTTTATGGCAAAAAGATTTCTTAAGTAAATGACAACGAACCGTGGTCAGGGCAGTAATGGCGTCTGCGACGCCGCCGCCTCTGATCATCGCAGCTGTCGACGCAGGTTTCTTCTGCATAACACAATTTATCAATTATTATATTTTGCCAAATTAATATGCATTTTAATAAAAAAATTACATCAATCCAATAAATTATAGGTTTTCTTTTAAATGACGATGGGCTAACACTGGTCCTGAATTTTACAGGATGTTAAGTAACAATGAGGCCTTAAATATCAAATTGTAAACATAAATTTGATTGCCTCCGTGGCGCAATGGCTTACCCACTTGCATTGTAACGCGGAGGTCCCGGGTTCGATTCCCGAGCCACAGGAGTTGTGAAGTCTGGTTGGTGAAATGGTTTTTCGAACCCGCCTGGCTAGCTACAACCCTCAATATCAACCTGCTTCCATAACATCATTGCTGAGTTCCGGCAGACATACATGTGGTAACTAATTATATTCTGGGCGAACAAGCTTAACCATCTACTGTCTTATTCTTGCTTAACATCAGGTGAAATCGAGGTCAAACCATAACCGATAAAAAAAAGTTAAGAACTGTGAGCTAAGAACACCGGTTCTTTTAACTATATTACTGCCGGAATACAGTGATACTGTTATAGTTGTAATTTTGGTAATAATTTTTCTTTTATTATCAATCTCGATCGAGTAATGACTTTATCAATATAATAATAAAGAAGATGTTTAATTAACAATATTTAACATTACTACAGCTATCTTAACTGCTACACTGGATCATCACTAAACCAAAGTTCCCAAATATAACGTAAAACGTTTATACATTTACGACATAAATTATTAAAATAAACTATTCTACAATGTATTGTACAAACACGAAATAAAAGTTTGAATAATTTACTGATAATTTAATCGATTTAACATGAAATTTATTTTATTAGCATCGTTCTTACCGTCGCAGCATGAAGAATGCGCAGGCGGTGCTGCATCATCGTCGTGACGCGCCAGGGCCCGTAGTTGCAGCGTGTACGCACGGGAGCCGGCACCTGTGATTCCGGGTCCAGCGAATGTTGCATACGGGCTTATCTCGTAAACATCTATCAAAATATCCAAAGCTATTGTTAAGAATATCGTTGGCGAATCGAAGGTGCGAAAGGTATTCGCCGGTGATGTTAATGCCATGTTCCCTCCAGTCCAGAAGCTTGAACACGTTCTATAAAGCGGCGGACAACAGTTTGGGAGATATAACGTCTCCCTGTCTTACACCTCGCTGCAGTGGAATGGGCTCAGAGCTCTGATTCTGGAGACAAACGGATGTGGTAGCGTTTTCGAATAAGGTCTTTAACACTTCGATGTACTGATAGTCAACTTGGTACCGCTGGAGAGACCGTAGCACTACCCAGGTTTCGAACAAATCAAAGGCTTTTTTATTGTCTACAAACATTAAGCATAGAGGCAGGTTGTACACCTCGGTCTTCTATACGACCTGCCGCAGCGTATGTATATAGTCTATGGTACTAAAGCCTTTGCGGAAACCGGCTTGTTCGGAAGGCTGGAAGTCGTCTAGCCTGCGTGCGAGACGATTCGTGATAACTCTTGAAAACAGCTCACATAAACATAGATAAACATAGCTCAGAATATGTACTTATCCATATTTTTCTCCTCAGATTGTATTTGTAAGCTGTAATTAGCGTTTATAATTTGTCATCAGTTCAATTATTTTTGTTATAGAATTGCAAATATATCATGACGATTGACCGAAAACCGATATGTATGTTGTATGAAAAAAGTCATTGATATTTTTTTGCAACAATGATAACTATAGTGAGATATATATAAAATACCTGGTGGATCTGGTAACAGTTTCGGTGTTGGATGCGGTGGATCTCCGTAACTCCCACATCCTGATTTATCATTGGTTGTAACTCTCGCCACTACACCGTCAGTTCTAATAGTTTAAAATGGAATGAAATAAATAATTAATTATAAAAACTAAACATAACTATTGTGCCACGAAACTATACAATTCTGAAGCAATGTCAGAGCTACAGAAGTTTTCATTAGATTTTAATATTCTCTTATGATTAAAATTCCTAGCTTTTATTAACTGCAATGATTTACTTTTGGCAAATTAAAAATATTTATTGATTTTATTTAATTTCAATAAATCTTTTCACCTTTTACGTCTTAATAGAATGGCAAGAATTGTTAACGCCGCCAATGATAAAGCTGCACATAGTGCTAATAAGAGTGCTAATTCTCCAGCAGTTGCAGGAAATGGAGCATCTACTTCTTCAGCAAAACTGCCCTCAAGCGGTACAGTTGTAAATTCGTATACTTCTCGGGTCATTCCCGCTTCGTTCGATGCGCGCGCAGCTACTCGATATCTTGAACTTGGTGATAAGCCTATCAAGAAACAGTGGTTATTGATATTGAGTATTACATAAACTACGGCAAACACTGTTGAATTCGTGCACTAACCGCTTAATATAACCTCTCCCCCAACTGGTACATCTCTTGACCCCAATACGCCAGATCCAGCCCATTCAAGTTTTAAGGCGACAGGACCACATCCTCCATCTGTCCACATGCTTGTATCAAATTTGGCATGAGTAGCATTTGCTCTTATCCATCTAGAATCAGACGGCGCTAGCGGTGGCCCGCCTGAAGTTCTTACTGCTATTTCGGTACCGGGGGCACCGCCTGCAGAGCCGTAAGCACGATATGCTGATCCGCATCGAAGCCCACTTAGAGTTACTGGGCCTAGATTTGCGGACTGTATTCGCCATTCCCCCTAAAAGTAAATGTTGATCACTCATTTTTATTATATGTCTGGAACACAAGAACATGAATAGCCAGTTTACCTCCGGTGTAGCAAGTCTCCAATGCAATGTATAAGCTTTGGGAAGTGCATGTCCAGGTGCTCTTGGAGTGGGTTTTAGATCAAGTTCGAGCTCTCTAGACCTTGCTTCTAATAAAGCTAAGCTTGGTGGAGCTGGTGGTCTTAATACTATCACTCTCCAGGTTACCGAATCAGAGCCGTGAGGATTTTCAGCAACACAAGTGTAATTATCAGCGTGGGACATTTCTAAGCCTAAAATAAACAATTAAAAAAGAACTAGAGCGGAATATACACATACATATGTATTTTCAAATATTTGTCAATAGACTATTTCTATACCTCTTATTAGTAAAGCGTCACCTTCTAACTGAAATGGTGGAATTGGATGAAGAGGAATACCAGCACGAAGCCATCGCTTCGCTGGAGGTGGTACTCCACCAACAACGCATCGCAGGTAAAGGGAGCTTCCTGCCGCTTCCATCGCTAAACCTCCAAAAGTTGAAATTCGGGCTGGAGCTAAAATTATAAATCTTGTTTGTACTCAGCCAAAAATCTTTACTTTTAACAGTTTTAAACGTAGAGTTATGGTTGCTTTGACAAATACAAAAAAAAGAAATTACCTAATGCACTGGTTTGACAAGCGACAACAGATGACGGTGGACCTTCCCCCGCACTAGTGGCCGCTCTGACCCATGCCTCATAGGTTCTACCCGAACGAAGGCCACGCAGTGGTTTCATACATTCTTCTCCATCAACACATCCATTTACCCTAGTCACGTTGGGTTCTTGTGTACTAAAATAAACATTTACACTTCTATAAATTTCATATGTTATAATAATACTCATTAAAACAATACTTTGCTAAATATATTTAGAACAGTTTATAAAATGTCAATTATTCATAAAAAAGGAAATTATTATTATACCCACCCTGATAAATCTTTCACATAGAGTGTGTAATGAGTAAGTTTTCCATTTGGATGGGAAGGCGGTAGCCATGATGCTCTTAGTGAGCGTTCACTTAATGCTATGAGTTTCACACCTCCTGGTGCACTTGGTACTAAAAAGATGATCGTTTTTAATACTAGCGTTAAGGATACATTATATAAATTTTATAACAATATTTTAGTTCAATATACCGTCTTCGTCAGTACGACAAAATTGTGGGGCTGATAATGGTCCATCACCCGCTGCGTTGTGTGCACGAACTCTTATTTCATATTCGGCATATGGTATCAAACGTGACACAGTGGTCTCTTCACCCTGTAAAAGTTGGTAGCGTTAAATGTCCGCAATGTTTCCGCGATATCTCGAATGGTATCCGGTAAGAAATTATTTATCCGCATGTAAACAAAGATGTTATAATAAAAAGCAACGATTTCGTATATTAATACGTATATTAATTAATTTTAAGCACTCGTTACGAATGTAAAATTGTTTCGCGTTCTCCGTCCTACCGAAAAGGTCGTCGAGCGTAAAGGTTAAAAATATTCATGCAGAACTAACTTGTTATATACATTGTTGTATTAATACACAGAAATTTGGAAATTGTTGGGTAGTGAACAAATATTTTTTATTCTGGGTTTTTATTGAAGTATGTAAAATATTAAAATATTTATACATTATATTTTAAGGATACATATAATTTTATTGACTTGTATAAATTAAATTTTGAGAAAATATAGGCACTCATTATTTGATATAATATAAGGACAGGCAGATAACTAAACTTGAGTTATGATATAAAAAGTTCCAAATCTTATTATTTCACGAAATCCTTCCTAGTAAATGCGAAGTTTTTGTTGTGTTATATTAAAAAGGGTAATATAATATTTTATAATTAAAATTATGTAGTGTACAAACCTGAACTCTCAAATACGCATCCTGAGGTGGCAATAACGGATCAGAATCACGCCTAGTATATTGAAGCGTGTAATGAGTTATGATGCCGCCCCTAAACTCTGGTGACGGCGGCTGCCACGACACTCGGAGCGAAGTGGAACCACTTGGTACACACGGTAGCAGTTCAGGACTACCGTTAGGCGCTACAGAAGATATTGTTATTTATAATGAGCTCTGATGTAGTGTAAAATGTTTGATGTATCTGCAGTTAGATGAATATAATTGTGTTACGTTTTATGTGCGGGTACATTATAAGAAATCAGTATTGATCGACATGGCGTTTCAGTACAAGCTCCTTACCAAAACAAAAATTATTGTTACATAAATGTTTATATTAAATACTAACAGCAGGAAAACGAAAAAGCTATTGATGTCGTGCTACTTCTGTACATAATAATGATGCTCTGCTTAGGTTATTTATACACCACCATATTAAGATCATCGCATTAAGATATAATAAGGTACGTAAATGTAACATTGCTAAGTACAGCAGATTTTCAATTATAATACAACGCTGTGCGCATACTACTACTTGCAAATTGAAATAATCGCGGCGTTGGTACTGAGTCGATTTACGGAAAAAACAGGTATAAAAATATGACTTAATTAATTTTATGATGTAAATTGTATGGTCAAATACACGTGTATTGTTAATGGTTCGTTTAATTTACACAATTTAGCTCATTCAAAACTCCAGATTTCAGTTTTTTTTAAAATAATGAGCAGGAGAAATTTCAAATTCACAAATAAGGAAACTCGAAATAAAAAGATATGTTTTTCCCTCTCTCCGCAAAACAAAGAAATTTAGACTTACGCGATTCCAGCGTGTGGCGGTAATGCGGCGGCGATGGAGTACCAGCACCAGCCGCATTGTACGCTCTAATAGTAATTCCATATCTGGTAGCTGCTTTGAGACCTCTCAGCGTGGTACTGGTTGCATCGGCACTGGCACCACTTTCCGAGCCTGTGTTTTCGCCATGCGTTCCTTTACCATCTTCAGTGACCTCCCACCACCGGATTGTGTAACCGAGTAAAGTACCATGCCATGTTTCTCTAGGAGGTGGCTATAGAAATATTTAAATTACTTTGTATGGTGAGAAACGTAACGAAAAAACAGTATTAAAAGTTCAAACATCACGACTCCAGTACGGCAAAAGTGGATAAAATAATTGCTGTCAAAAATAATAAAAACAATACCTGCCAAGTGACAAGTAACTCTCGAGCGCGGAGAGCTCTAACTATTATGTCACGCGGCACTCCTCCGGGCGCTGTACAAATAACGAGAAAAAACTTTTAGCACATAACTTTCTTTTTCGCTTCAATTGCTTATTTTCCATGAGTTAAACCGTAAAAGAAAAAAAAATAATTTATTCAAATAAAACGTACAGCAAAATGCTCTAAATACTGTACTACTCGTTAGTGCACAATTTATAGTGTCTCTTTATGTTAGAATATAAATGAGAAATACAAAAAATAAACGATAATTTTAACTGCCCTTAAATTTTAGAAATATACAACTTTTTTTATTATTGATTTTTATTAATAACATCCATATTCAGCATGCAGGTTAAAAAATATCAAAATTTGTACATCTTAAAAAACCTGATAAATTTACCGTTTTCTGTTTATTTTAACTTCTTTCAATACTTATTTTTTAAACTATTCAAGAGATCTCCTTGCTATGCATATCTTATAAAGTTATTAGGATGAACGCAAACATAAATAACAAATAGTTACGTAAATACCTTCTTCTCGTGTAGTGAAATGAATAGGTGTTGTGTAAGGTGACGCTCCAACATCGTTGTAGGCGGCTAGTCTAAGTACGTATCGTGTGTCGGGAGATAATCCCGTCACCAAAGCCCCGGCGCGACCCGGCCCTTCCGATCTGAATGGTCAATAGGCTTAAACAATAATCCCGTTGTAATGGAAAATCGAACTTATACTGAAAATGTTACTAACAGACTTTAAATATAAATCGCAACGAATTGACGCGATTGTCGGATTAATTTGACGTTTGTTACATCATGATAATATTTATACTAAAATTATAACCAATAAAAATCAAAGTTATAGTGCAAGCGCTTAAGTGTTAATGTAAATTCATACTAGATTTACCGAACCCGTAATTTTGACGGTCTAACCCTGGATAAAAAGTTTCGTGTACTAATATTTGACTCTTATTACTTTACACTGCCTCTGGCAACATTGTTCTATACATTTTATTGCAAAACAGGAAAAATTAGAATAAAATAATGCACAAAATAACTACAGACTCGAAAAGAAAACAATTAAAATGTATCGGTAAATCTAGTCTTAATTTAGTGTTAACTTAGCATCCATAGTATAATCGCTTAATATCAGGCGGTTCGTATTTTTCTTTTACATCCTAGTATTATAAAAAAAGATATTATTAATTAATTATTAAAAATAAAACACTTTCATAGACAATAGTTCGTAATAGAAGTATATAAAATATAATACTTACGCAACATGTAGTAGATCAGAATTGGTCAATGTAACATTGACAACCCCCGGTGTTACCCATGTCTCCAACAATGGAGGTGCTGGTACATTAAGACCAACATTAGCCATATCTATTGCAAGAGCTTTGTATTGTAATGTATAATGCAACACAATCACTCCTCTCGCGACTCTCCATGTTACTCGAGCTCTTCGGGACCATATTTCAGAAATACGAACTTCCTCGGGAACGTTAGGGCGCTCTAGGATTAAAGACAAAATATTTTAGTACTCCGGGAAAAGTTACGTTATATCTGATAGTATGACAATACTGAAAATTTTTGAACGTTGATAGAAAAAAAAAAAGCAAAATGTACTGGAAACTGTAAACGATACTTGTAAGTTTATAGTTATTAAAAATTTTGTAATTTATACTAATTAAAACAAAAATTTACTACCTTTTACAAATAACCGAAAGAGTAATTCATCATTTCCATACAGATTTCGAGCAATACACCGATAATCCCCTGCATGTTCAGGTCCTGCGTGTGTTATAGTTATTTCTGACGTCATCAATCCATTACCAATGTCTTTTGTTTCTACTCCTCCTGTACCACTGTACACAACATATAATATATTAAATTAACACATCATATACAAGTGGATTAGTTGATTTGAATTACTTTTGTTGAAGTTAAAGCATTTACAAATCCGTTTGATAACACTTACTGCAACGATAAAGGCCTTGAATCGTGCGTCCAGTGCAAATGAATTTCTGGCTCGCCTCTTACTGTACAAGTGAGTCGTGCAGTTGATCCCCTCACCACCCATCGTGTTTCTCCTCCTCCATCTCCTCTAGTTAATACAGGAGGTTCTAATTATGAAAGGAGAAATTGAAACCATTTTACATTCATTTTAAATAGCTTCACGTAAAAACATTTCCCAAGTAAACAATACAAATAATTAATTGTAAGAAATAAGTTGCTACTAATATTAATAATATATTTACATTATCACATAATTATAAAAAAAATATTTAAATATTGCCGTACCGGAACGAATCGACGTCAATGCCAAATGACTTCAGTTTCTTTTCATTGTTTAAAGGCGGATACACAGTTCATTAGTTGCTAAATGATCTCTACAACATCCATTTATCTTCGAAAAGGTAAGCTAAGTGATAAATTCTACGCACCTCTTACGTCTAGGTAAAAAGAATGATGTAAAAAAGAATGTTGAACACGTGCTGTGCATCGATACCAGCCCTCATGGTTAGATGTAACAGCTTTGAGCCATATGGTACCATCAGATAAAATTGAACCTTCACTGGCATCAGACGATTCCGACTGACTCCATAAAATGTGATGCCAATTCTCGCCACCTAAAAATCAATGTATACTTAAAAACAAAGGGGATAAAGTATTTGGAGTAATAAATGGCAAGTAATGTCATTTTACCTGAAGAAAATTCCCATGATATTCGAGGAAATGGTTGCCCTTTAGCTGAACAAGGTAAAAGTACAGCTGCACCGACAGACACTGAAGTATTTTGTGCTCGCCATACCCAAGACGGTGATTCTATGTGTAATAACTGTTTTAATTTATAGGTTATTCAATTCTTAGTCACTAATTCCATTAAAAACTTTAAAGCAGTAGGCAATGGTAGCAAAGTAATATAAATAAATAATACCTTTGACAATTAATGGTGCAGTATGACTGATAGTTCCAAAATCATTAGTTGCTCTGCACGAATATTCTCCGGTATGCGCGGATGAGAGATTATGAATTACCAAAAGAGAAAAGAAGTCCATATTTTTTTGCTCTACCTTAAAGTACATTTTATTATTGAAAAAAGTTTATTTGAGTAGTTTTATATACATTAATTAATAAAAAGATTACATTTATACCTTCAACACGGATGGTATAGGTAAATTATCTTTATGCCAAGAAAATAAAATTGGTTTATCGCCAGATACTAAACTACATGTTGCTTGTGTGCTTCCCCCTACTTCCAGTTCCTCCGGAAAGTGGAATGGCATTATCTTTGGTGGCTCTGTTAAAACAAATGTTAATAACTTTTTATATTACAGTTTTCACAAATTTTACCTATAAAAATTTTACTGGACGACAAATTCTCCATTTGCTGCATTCTCCTTCCTTACAATTAAAAAAAGTACTCACTATGTACTTCGAGACGAACTGTGCGCCTCGCTAATTCTCCACTTTCAGCTCTAACTTCGCATGTATAACTACCGGCATCAGTACTTCTTACTGAAGTTAGTCGTAATATACCAAGTTCTTCATTGGATTCGAGACTAGTATCTATTGCTGATCCATCCTCCCGACGCCAAATGACTTCCCTATAAATATTATGGTTAAATAATATAACTAACGTACATGGTTTCCTAAAAGAAGCTTCTAAAAAATATCTCCTATACACCTGTAATCATATGCAAAAATTATTTTTGTATTTATAGTTGGCATATGTTATAACATAGTATTCGTTGCTGCCAAGCTTGCTAAACAGAAAATACAATAATAGAGAAAACGATACTGCCTACTTCGACTTTTGTGTGTTGAATGCTATTTGATCGTTGAGTGAACATAATGCTCTTTTGGTATGTGTACATTTTTAAATTATTATGAAATCCCTCGTTTTTTATTTAAACTTACTTAATGGGGTATCCTGAGTAGGGGCAATTAATTATAACGTCCGTGTTAGTTTTCACATGAATCGGCGGTAGGTATCGAATATTTGGAGGACCTAAATGGAAAGGATTTTTAATTAATTTATTTATCATTTACTTATTTATTCATTTATTAAACACTAATCTTTCAAAAGTACCAAAAATATTCAGTCTTGCATGATGCGCATGAGACCCTCCTGAGTTAGTAGCGTTACATCCATATCTACCGCCTTCGTCCGCTGTTCGAATTGTTACACTTAATGTTGATACTATTGCACCTTCTTCACCGCTAGGTAAAGATTCTGCTCTTGTATTTACACTGTATCTGTGCAAAAAAAAAATAAATGAAGTTATCTACGCGTAATTTGGATAAACACATGTGATCGTCTTACTTGTCAGGTGCAGCAGGTAATGGTCTATCGTCTAATGTCCACAATATTCTCGGTGGGGGAATCCCATTAGCAGCACACCTTAGCACAATACTTTGACCAATTCTAGTGACAGCTTCACTAAATGTTGAAATAAGTCTAGGTGGTCTATCTGGAATTTTATAATACTATAACAGATATACATTAAAATTTTCTTTTTTATTTAGTCAACAATAAATAAACTGCAAATACCAGCTATAACCAGTTCAGCTCCCGAAACAGCTGAATCCATATGATCGTAAGCAGTACATTGATATAGACCAGAATGATGTGATCGAACTGGTCCTAACGATAAGCGAGATTGAGGCGCATGAAGGGGCCGGCCTTCGTGTTGCCAACTTAAAGTAATACCTCCACCGCGTCCTCCTTGTACCGTGCAATTAAAAATGCCTGATCCTCCTGTTCCTAGAAGCTATAAATCAAATATTAATAGTAATTATCTAGGTGATGTGATGAAAAATAATTACATACAATTGATCCTGAACGTACCAAAGGATTTGGTGTAACGGTTACAGTTAAAGGCTCCATAACTATTAACCGTATGAGCAATCTATGAGAGGATTCAGTCCCCGACGAGCAAGCATAGCGCACAGAGTGATGTAGTCGAATGTTTGGTAAGATGAAGGCGTGTCCTTTAACAATACCATCTCCAGGGGTGTGTGCGATCCATACACCACTTACCTCCTGTCGCTGCCAACTGTTAATCGAAATTAATTATAACATAAGTAGAACCATGACATGTAGTAAAAATAATATGTTAGTATTTAATAAGGTAAATGATCTAAATACATTAATTTTAATTATCTTAAAAGAAGTGAGATAATTTTCTTAAAATTTTGCAAAAATGCCTATTTCCGACGTTATAAATTATAATGTAATGTATTGTGTATTTATTAATATATTGTATTTTAAAGAGCTGGCTAAACTATATGGATAACAAGATAGTAGATTGTACTATGTATTCCAAATAGTGTCCGATTGTTGGGGACAGATTTATTATTTACGAGTAGGTGAACATTCTGCTTATCTAGTTGCTTTGTGTTAACAAGAAAAATTACTTACGTAATAGAATGTCCATTCACGTGACGCATTATACATGGGAGTATTACTGTGTCACCAGTACGTGCTTCAATTGAATTAATTTCATTGTTCTCTAACCAGCTACTATCTGTTTAATAAGCAAGATGGTTAGTGATGTAAAACTGATATATATTTAATACATTTATCGTATATTTAACCGGACCATCAGATGTAAGTTTCATAATGGGGCTTGGCGTATCCAAAGCCATACATGAGTATTCCGCCTGCATATCAGCTTGAGTCAAATCCGTTCCCAAAAGCAATCCACCGGCACCTGCTATCCACCGAGAATCTGAAATACAATTTTGAAAGTGAACGAAGAAATAAATTAATTCAAATTAAATATTCAATAAGTGATAAAGATATATTTAAACATAGCAGGAATGACTGACCGGTTCCAATAAAACTCGAAGCAAGAGTAAGACCGTCTTGAATCCATTGCACATCAACTTGGCCAATTTGAGGAGATATCTCACATCGTAAAATCACCGTTCCACCAATTTTGGCCGGAATTAGTTGGCGCACAGAATGTGATAAAACGTTATCCTCCACTGTCAACAAAAATAGTTTGTTATCAATTATTGTATGCTAATGTCATTTGTTTAATCACTAGGATTTGCTTTTACCCGCTCTGTTGTGTCGGACTACAAAGTATAACCCTGCCTGTCCTATTAAGCAACTGAAAAGATATACAGCTATATGGTTCTGAGAACTGGGACCACAAGGACCACAACCGAGCCTGCGACGAAATTCAAACACGAATTGGTTTTTGCCGTAGCACAGCGAGATTTGCCAGGGAAGGTTATGCCCTGTCCTAGGATGTGGTTACGCGCAGCCCAAAGTTCGACACTTCTTACGTAGAAGAACATTTTTTCATTAAATTCTGAGTTCATTTTAAAATTATCTATTCCAGAAACGATTTAAAAGAATTCAAAGAATGTGAATTTTGTAAGTACAATCAACACCCTATCAAACAGTGGAAATCAATAATTATCTACTGTTAAAAATAAAAGTAGATACTCTGCCAAAAGTAATAAAATGAATTAAATTTAAATATAAAAATTAAAAGTTGCACAAATACATTATTTTAAATTAAATTATATAGCCGATAAAACATGAATCATGTCACATACGTCAACAGTTCATGTCTGCTTAAAGGAATTACAACCAACTGTGCTAAGTTTTTCATTCTCATATTTTTCTTTAGTTTCACAAAAATAAATCAAAAGAATTTGTAAAACAATACCCAAAATAAAATATCAAAGTGTCGAATACTTTCTTCGAAACTCATTTGAATAAGAATAAGCCTCTTTTGCGCCTCCATTTGTTGCCTTTCAATTCGTCCTTTGTAGTCGGTTCTATTGTATAGAAAATGTTGAAATATGATAAATACAATCTAAACTATGAGCTTAGATGTAGAAATGAAAATATTAAACGAAATAACAATGAAAATTAAAAACAATTACAAATCTTAAATGAATTATTTTAATTAATATTGAATTGCCTTGATTTTACTTTCAAAACCAAAATAAAAGAGTGAAAAAATCCCTTAATAAGAATGTTATGAGTTGTTATTAAGGTTTTCATAAAACTTGTAAAAAATTCGATAAAATTATTAATACATAGGTTTATTATTATTATATTCAGCCACCTGCATAAATGAAGAGACAAAAGGCTATGTTGCACCAACTTGAGACTCAGAAAAGAAAAAACCTACGTTAAGGGTATTTAAAATTATGTATTGATTATAAGTGGTTTCAAAAGTAGTAATAACCGGTGATTCGAATATTTTGCTAACAGTAGTTCCGTTAACATAAAAACAAAACGAACAAGAATCATCAAAGAAAAACATATAATATATTTAGAATACTTATAAGGTACATAGATTCATTCAAATTAAAAGCATTGTAACAAAACATTACTAATGTTAAAACTTTCCAGACGGAGCATCTCAGCCTGTTTTAGTATTAAGATCTATAATTTAACTTCAAGAGTATTTCTGCTTGAAATATTTTTGAACAAAGAAAATTTACCTTGTTACGAACTCACAGTAATGTCATTTTTAATTCCTTAATTAAAAGTTTGGCCGTGTAAAAAAAAACTCGAGCGACCGTTGGATGTTTTTCATTTTATTTCATATTTCCCTCGCTGTGTAACGGAAAGTTAATTGGTTCAACTCGACTCAAAGTTGTAATTTGTTTTGCCCTCTTTTCGTACATCTGTTTATTACATAGAATCAGTATTATGGTTACAATACGACGTATTGTTTAATAACGTGGTGTATTTTAGGAAAGAATAGCTATCATATAGTTCTTTTTGATAATTCATATCGATCCCTATTTTTTACGATAACTATGCGTCGAGGTTAAAATTTTGACTGTGTATTTATTGTTTGAATGATCTACATAATGATAATAATGATATTAGGCATGATTTAATGTAGGAAAGCAGTGTAACATTCACAAATTCATAAATCGTTAAAAAAAAATCGGGTCAACAATATGTATATATGTTTTTCTCACACTCGCTTTATGGTCCCTTCAAAATGTCCGCTGCTTTCTTTGTATTACATTTAATTAGTAGAATATTTCTGTATTTTTTCTTTTATTTCTTTACTTCTATTATTTCCTCTGTCACGATGTTAAGACGCACCTAAATCAAATTAAGGAAACTTTTTCCTTTTAAATTGTTTATTATGAATAATGATATTCATTTTTTCACTCTGTACTTGATAATTCAACCCATCCAGCATATTACGTTATTTCAACCTTCTCTAGTAGAGCATTTTCAAAATACTTACTATTTATCTTTATCAATCAATGTCAAAATTTATCTCCTCCCCATACAACATGATTTCCTAGAGGTAGATTCCTAAATTATAAGCTCTTTCGTTTTGATTCTTTTTCTTCTAATTAAATGCTTTTAATTTGTAAGAAAAAGCACAGCCTGGATAATAATCCTTTGATAAGCAACACACTTGCTCGTTACAACATTTCATTAAGATATTTACATAATATCATGCCATATGACATTAGATGCCTAATTACCGCAACAATTACACAAGATACAGCGCCCTTCAAACCGGAATGTAAGTAATTGACCCAAGTTAATAGAATTAAGACGGATAGCCTAAAATACACAATCTCCATCGTGCAATGAATACTTTTTGCTTGTTTATACTGAAATTTGCTTTTATAACTTAATATTTTTAGACTTTTAATATTACTTACCGGGTTGTAGTAACATAGGCCTAGATAAAGTGGTGCCTGCTTTATTAGTAGCTTTGCATCTCAAAATTGAACTGGTTCCTCCACCACTGGCGTCGACCACTGAACGCCTAGCGCCGACTACGAGCCGACCGTCACTTATGACGTGCCTGGTGTGACAATTAAAAAAAGACATCAACTGGATATATTCTAAATCACCAGTTTATCAATATTATATTAATTTACGGCGAGTGTAATTCTTTATATTTAATTCCGCACCTAGTTAACCATCTACACACTAAGTTACGCAATGACATTACGAAGATTTTATACAAATGTTAAATTTAATAAAAGTAAGTGGGAACAATTTTATACAGAAATCCCAATGTATTCTTAATAAGGATTTAAGTTTCATATAGATTTGTTCCTACTGTGGATCGAGAGAACGCTTCCTTACAAATTGTCACTTGAAACAATGCTCAACTCCCACATCAAATTTCTTTTAAGAAAATAAATCATCGTTTTATCGATCGCACTAGAAACAAGACTACCAAATTCATTTATTTTAACCAAATAATTACGTACCCAGTATGGTGTTCACTAAAGTACCTAAATTGTTTTTTATTTATTAATTTCGTGTTAAAGTTTTGAAAGAATCGTCCGCCGGGGTTAACTTCACTAAAATATTTTTTATGTGGTTTTAATTTTTATTCTTCTTCTATTAAAATGTATTTATCGTAAATATTTCTTCATTTTTATAATAATATATAGATCTGATCTTAAGGTATATAAATAAAAAGGTATATAAAGTAATATTACAGAAAAAATAGCACCGATTATATTATAAGCTTGGCGTAAAAGTAACGATATGAAGACATAATTCCTAATGTCATTAGTATACATTTTCATCATGCAGATGAAATTATTAGTAATAATTAACAACAGGATAAAAAGATTATATATTTAAGACTATACTTTTAAATAAATTATATATATATCTATATATATA
>DWQX01000760.1:0-36345 GCA_018245475.1 Pharmacophagus antenor
TATATATATATATAAATATAATAAAGGAAAACATTAATTTACATTAAATATAAAAATTCTTGCTTCGCTAACAATAATTTCACGAGTAAAAGTAACTTATTCAATAAATCTGGTAATCATTTACATATATACATTTTACGAAAGCATTAACAATAACGGGTATAATACATAATAATCAATAATAATGCTTTTACCAATGTAACTCATAATAATTAAAAACTCAAAAAACATAAAATTTGGACACAAATTATGGCTTTGTCGAAAATAAACCTATTTAAGGGGGCGGACATTGTAATATTTCTAATAATAACAAAAATCAACGAAACCGTACAGTTTAAATTCCTCCATTGCTCTTTCCCCTCTCTTAGTAATTTATTTAATATTTTAGTTTTACTAAAATTATTACAAATAATAAAAGAGCGCGATATCAGTAACGCCCTCTAATGCCACACATGCAAAACATTTATTGAATAAGATTCATATCATAGTATTTACATTGATTCCCATAGATGGCATTGATGTGAGGAATCCTGAATTCAAAAAATTCCAAATGTAACAAATTTTGTGCTGCAAGTTTATTGATAATGGCCCTAAGGACTTCATTTACTTTAGTTTACGATAACCTGCATATTATATAACAAAAAAAGGATTATAATTAGAAGACAATCTTAAGCCTGTGCTTCGAGTTTTAAATTACAATAACAAATACACATTTGTTTCACGTTCTATGCTAGTAACTTTCACGCAATAATCTGTACTGTGTAGTAAAATAACAATACAATGTAATAATACAGTTTTATGATTATAAAACAATTTGTTAATGATAATGACAATAAAACAGTTATATTTTCTATTCATCGATTTTTATTGAAATAATAGATGATTTAGTTTTATCCGTAATGTAACGACCCGTTCGCAATGTTACGACAACAAATTAAAAAATTAATGAGGAAGTGGTCGACGTTCATTACCCTACAGCCAAAATTGGCTAACCTTTCCTTCATCTATTTTCCTCTTTTATTCTCATACCAGAAACTGTTACCCGAAATTTCTATCCTTCCACGCGCACATTGCGCGGAAATACTCGATAAGTGGAACGCTGCATTCAAGTTTCTCAACTTTGTGGAACATGTGATGGTTGTTTTAACAGAGGCGTGTAGTTTAGTAGTAACCTCACACCCAACGCATTGCAGTTTCTATCCACGCCGGTTGATGGCGAATTCGCAATCTGGATTGCGATTTTTCTCCCTTGGTTCGTCGAGTGCTCTTTAGCGCAAATTTTCACCACCTTGTGGACATTCCTTTAAGGACGTACGTGGACAAGCACATTTACAACGGGCATTAACTTATTACTATACTTACATAGCTTATTAGTTAGAGCAACCTGTTGGTGTCCTGTAGGAGTAGAAGGTAAGTATAGCTATATAGCGTGGTGCGGCATCATTGTCTATCGAGCATAACAGAGGTTTAGGCGATTGGAAGTGCTCCCTTGTCGCCGGTGAACCGGTCTGCTATATGTCTATTAACGTTTCTCTCTCTTTCCATTTTCAGATTCTCGACGCAAAAGAAAACCTATCCACTCAGTCTCATCTTTGTCCTAAATTCTTATTGCGAGCCCAGCATATAAAACTAAGAAAAGGAAAAGTAAACTAATCAAAATATATAAAAGGAATGAAACTAAAAGACATAATTTATACAAACTGGTATTACATGAATATTATATGAATCACTTAATAGAAGAAATTAACAAAATAGAAACTGGAACATTATAAAATTAAGAATTCAATAAGCAGTACCGAAATGATTTGATAAATAGTCATATTATCATAGTATCATTTATTCACATATATCTTAACCATTTCCTGAAAATAAATCTTTTAGATTTTCTCCTGTATGAATGGATGTGTTAGGCAATGGTTGACAGATGCTCTCTTAGCTGGATCCAACATAAGCATTCTTTCTAATAAATCTTTAAGTTGCATTATTTTTTTAGTCTCTGCTGGTGGGAGACGATGGTGTGGTGGTGCTAATTCTACTTGTAAGTCACGAGTGGGTTTTATGCTTGACATTATCACCACTTTTTCCTGTAAATAATTTTAACGTAAATAGAATTCTTACGAATACCAAATATCACTGTTTCTAACAAATTATAGATAAAAATAATACGTCATAAATACAGAACTTACTCTTTCAGTAATTCTATCTAGTTCATGGTATAAAAAGTTGCAATTTGCATCAAAATGTTGTTCCTTAAAATGACCTTTTTTTACTATTTTGTTAGGAATTTTTCCTTTGAAATCCATAAAATATTTCAGCATTTCATTGTTAGATTTGCCACTAAACATTATTTTTCCTGTGTATAATTCGTATATTGTGCACGCAGTTGACCACATATCTATACCAAAGTCATATGGCACTCCTAAGATAATCTCAGGAGCCCGGTAAAATCTTGACACAAGATATGGCGTTATTTCATTATCAGAAATATGTGATGCAGCTCCAAAGTCACAAAGTTTTAAAACCAACTTATTCTCATTGACTAATACATTGTCAGGTTTAATGTCTAAAAATAGAAAGAATTCTTAATTACTGTCTCGCCTTATGTCACATCACAGGTACTATATGTCAACAAAAACAGCAGTGACACAAAGACCTATATATACGTATATGTAACACAACAATGCAATGTGAAAGAAGATCATAAAACTAAATTCCAATATTTTCTGTAAAAATGTGTGAACAATCCACAGGTCCTTACATAGTCTTGACCTTCAAGAAATATAAATACGTAACAGCATACAAATTATAATATCATTTTCATCAAAAGATTATAGGAACTAAGTAGCAAGTTAAAGTCCACTCAGTTTAACCATCAACTATTATAAAACCTAATAACAAAACTTCTAACATGTTTTTATAAAAAATAAGTTTAAATAAATAACTACAATAAATAATAAATAAACATCAGCTTATTTGCTAAGTTAATTCAATAATTCCTAACTAAACACCAATATGATTACAATAATGATTTTAAAATTTTTATATAGCAATGCATCCTCTGCAGTCCTGCTGATTGACCGTGTTGTAATAATAGTAAATGACTTCAAAGCCACCAAAACAAATGAAAAATCAATTAAAAAATATTTCAACTAGAACCACACTCAAAGTTCCTTCATTCTAAAACAATGAATTTAGAACTCTTCTATGTATATTCAAAACATTCTTTATTGTAGGCTAAAAGACAACAAATTTATTACAACGAACTATTGAAACCAAAACAAAAGAAAATAAAATTTAAGAAATTTGACTATAACATACTAAACCATCACAATACCTTAAACATGGAAAAGAAATTTCAATAAAGTATATGAATTTAAAATCTAACTAGTCCTAGGTCATTTCAGTTTCAACTAATCTTAACAACTGTCTTCAATCCAAAATCTTGTCAGACAACTATGTTAAAACTAAATAGTCATTGCTCTTAATAAACTGATATATCTTAACATCAATCTAAACACTACTGCAACCTGGAAAGCTGCTAAACAACTTTTTAGGATCTGTTTGCATCAAATACCTATTATATTTATAAACAGAAAAATAACAGAAAATATCAATGTATTTAAAAAAAAATCTCCTTGAGAAAAATTTAGATTCAGAAGGGGAGGTATTAAGAGATTCCAAGCTACTTTGACTATTATTAAACATATGCTAATACGTGATTAAAACCAGTGTAAGTACTATATTATAACTGTGTCAATGATCTGAAGAATAAACCAAAATATAAGCACAAATAGTTAAAATATACAACATTTGTGATATTATATGAGGATCGCTATGAACAAATCCCAATTTATAGTCACGTGCTGTAATGCTAAAACACAGGGCTTCTATGCTATATAACTGCGAGGATGAATGATCTGCCTTACGGCTCCTTAAATCTTATTGATGAGATTTGTTCTCCAAATGAAGGTACAAATCTATCTATCTCAATGGTCTATGTATCCACATTTCAGTTCCATATTTTTATTTAATGAAGAAAAAATATCTAAAAAATACTTACTAATTGCTTAAACCAAAAATAACACAACCACTTTATTCAATTATCAAAATAATTTTTTTTCACATCAAAGTAATCGACTTTAATAACAACTAAACTCTTGCTAGCATGCTAAACTCACACAAATACGAAGGGTACACGAAAATTTTATAGATAAAGAAAGACATTTGAGTAATAAAACAGAATCATAAAGTCTATTTATTCTTGTTGCAATATTTTATCAGACATATTAATATAAGATTTGTTAAATATAAAAACGCAAACAGCACACTTCAAGTTCCCATTACAGAATGTGTACTGTTATTCTCTCTATTCATTCACTTCATTATAAGCTTCATGTCAAAAAGTATAAATTTCCACCACCCTTACAACTTATCATCACTTTCAAGCAATAAGAAATTTATATATATTTATAATATAGAATAATGGTGTTAATTAATATATTATATTAGGCAATTCTCCTAAGTTAACATCATTTATAAATATAATGAATTTGGAAAATGCCACAAAATTATAAGATTAGCAAAATTTACAAAACATTAATTATATATACTAGCTAACACAGAGAACTTTGTATCGCCGAATAATTAACAAATATCGAATTACCTATTTAATGAACTTAATAAGTTAAATGGTGAATTCATCATAATTTCCCAGGAATTTGTCATTTATGTTTATAAAATATTGAATTGAAAGTTTCGTGATAGTGCCAGAAAGTGGTCATTTGAAAAATAAACACAGTATACTTAATCCCATGGGATTATTATAATTTTCTGTGACAAAATAACCTAAATTGAATCTAAAGATAAATTTATTTGATAATTTACTATTTTTTAAATAATTCAGTAAAAGGAAATTTTTTTTACTTATTGTCACGTGTAGGAGCCCTGTATTTTTAGGGCATAAAAAAGGCCCTAAATGTTATTCCACAAAATAACTGAACTAATGGCCAAGTTTCATGAAAATAAAGTCAAAATTTATTTTTTTATGCATGATGATTAGGAACAGACAAAAAATCCCAAAAAAATTGTTTTAAAATCTATATCTTCGAAAAAGAGTATTTCAGTAAAAATGTTCAATTCTAAATGTATGGACTTTTTTAAGTTACAGTTTTATTACATGTATGTAGATGTAGATATAAAAACAATTACATATATAATTACTTGTTAAAATTTGACTCACCTGCATGCAAAATTCCCGTTTTTTTAAGCAATTTTAAAGCTAATAATATTTGTTGTGTATAACTTCGCACAGCTTTGACATGAATACCACTGTTTTTGCCATATTTTTTCAAAACTTCTCGCAAATTCATTGATAATGGTTCCAACACCATACATAAATGACGTTTATGAAAAAAATGCCGGAACAAGCGGAGGCAATGATACTTGTCATCAGGATCTGCATCATTTAATCTCTTTAGAATTTCCAATTCTCTTAACCCAGTTTTATGCCTTAAAGGAATACAGATGTATTATTATTATAACCTTTACCAAATCTAATCTGTTTGAAACATAATAAGTCTTTAATTTACTTTAATTATAATATAAGACTGGAGCTTACATTATTTCATTGTTCCTGATAATTTTTACAGCTACATCAGTGCTGCTACGAGCTAAGTCCCTGGCACGGACAACATTAGAAAATACACCTTGACCAGTATATCCATACACTGAGTATCTGTTGTCAAGTACCTCACCTATGCGTACTCTGAAACAGTGGACATAACATTATTTATGTTTAAAGTATTCACAGAAGTTTCTATTATGAAAAAAATCCTCACAATATATATATATAACTTTAAATCCAAAAGTTGTTATTAAATAAGTAAATCTTATCATCGTCATCAATCGCAGTCAAAAAAAGAATACACTCTTTTCAATCTAAAGTAATACATAGAAGTATTTAAAGATGTTACACAATATTATTACCACTTCACGGGTAATTGCCCATACCTGTAATAACCTTCGGCATCATCCCAGTTATCCGTAAGGGAAGGATTTTCCAGAGCGTTTTTACTTTGTGGTTTTTCTGCAGTTGGAGTCTAAAAATTTTTGATACGTATTAAATAAAAAAATATATCAATTTAAAAACTTAAGATAATATAAAATTTGATTTTAATTAATGCCTTAATGTTAATTATTAAGAAAAAAAACGGTAGAGAGGATCTTTAACACAGTGAAAAAGTAACTTACATCAACACTATCAAAATTGTCTTGATCAGCAAACATATCCCACTCACTGTTCCTGTTAGATGGCAGTTTCACATTTTCATAATTATTGGTACCATCAATTTCTTGTATTTTTGTAATCATTATTGTTTTAGCTTGTACAGGCGTGTTGGATATTTCATTATGAGCATTAATTGGTATGCATTCTGTCTGTATACTTTGCTTAATTACTATTGGGGGAGGCGTAAGTTTCCCTAAATTGTGATCGCCTTTGTCCTTTTCAACTAGCCTCTATAATTTTGGAAAAGTAAAATTTAATTTAAAAATAATACCTATTAAGCTAAGTTATAACATTAATGTTTTCTGAGATACCTTCATAAGCTGTTCACGTTGTTCTCTTCTTCTTTCTATTATCTGCTCTTCAGTTTCTTCCTCCTCATCTGTGTTAATTGATATATTAAGTTCTTCATCACTTGAACTAGCAACAGTTTGTGCTATTTCCTGTGTCAAAGTCTATAATAAAGATTGTTTTGCTTAAATTGAAATGAAATACTGTTACTAAACCTGTTAACCGAGCGGAACTTTAAAATGCGTCAAACGTAAATAATTGTGTATGGGTATCACATATTTTAAGGACATATAAATATATTCTTGAAATATATGTTGTGCCTTGGAATAGGTGTGAAGTATAATTTCGTATAATAAATGTAATAATCGTCGATATATGTTACAAAATGAATTTAAAAGAGAAAATCAGTATAATTTCGTTATAGAGGTTGGTTGACGTGTCCTGGATGAGCAGTGATGAATATGTCTTTCCTATTTTCATATTATATTATTTATTTATATTTTTATACTCTTTATAATTGTTTGAAAACTGTCTGTAACATTTTTAACTTTTTAGTTCTATATTTCCATTTTTTTTAGGTATTAAATAAATATCCGGGATATTTTTCAAACAGTACTCTGATCTCAAGATAGATAGTACCTAAACACCTGTAGTGTGGGTTATCAGAGAACGATATACATACATATTTATAAATAAATACTTAGATAACAACCAGATACAGAACAAACACGAATGTTCATCACATGTTTTTCCTGAACGGGAATCGAACCCGCGACCTCTGGTGTAAGAAGCAGAGGTTATTACGATTACACCCACAGGCCAGTCAAAGTATTTTTAATATTATCTATTTTAATATTATTTTTAATTTATTTGTTACTATTTTCTTTTGTGCTGCATAGATAACTTTATGAAAACATTAATTTCGTTTATTTTAATTATAAATAAATTTATGAAATTACTTTGTGCGGGCGTGACGTATTAGCACATCCCCTTGAAATATTTCGCGCCCGTTTTAAGCTGCGTGATTGTAATAGGATTTCCTCTGTTAATAGGTTAAAGAAATTAAATTAACATACCCTATGTCTGTAATTTCCCTTGGATGTATTATCTCTTGATCGTCCCCTGCGATCGTGGCTGTGGTCTCGGGATCGACGATCTGAATATCGCCGCTCGCGCCGAAGTGACGGCGTGTATCTCTCTCTAGAACGTCGGTAACTTCTATCCCTGTCTTTGCGCCTACGTTCTAAAGATCGTCGTTCTTTATCACGACCACGTTCCCTATCTTTATTTTTATCTTTCTCACGTTTTCTATCACGCTCTCGGTCTCTATCTCTCTCTTCATGTTTACGTCGATCTTTACGATCTCGATAATCTCTTTCTTCTGTTCTTTTTTCCATTTCTTTTCTGTTTTCTCTATTAATAGTATCTCTTAAATCTTCTTCATTGCGTCTTGATCGATGCTTATCTCTTTCAGAAATAACATCTTTACTAGATTTATGTTTACTAGTACTATGTTTACCATCTTGTACTCGATCTTTTTTTACCCTTTTTGGTGTTGGTGATCTAACTTCATCATTTATACATATTACTTCGCTTACCTCATTGTCTTTGGTGTCTTCCCTTTCATCTTCACTTTTATCTGAAAAACAAGCTACTAGGCGAGCCTGTAAAAGTTCCTTTTGCTTCATTAACTCCTCAAGGTTAAGATCATCTTCTATTAAAGCAAGTTCTGGACTTGCACAATCTTCTTGATAATTTTCTGTCTCTGAGTTCGAGGTAATTATTTCTAGAGCATCATCATTATATTTATCATTTGATTTACTATTTGTTTCATTAAGTGATTTGTTATTAGCAGTATTGCCATTCTTAGTTTTATTACTTTTGTCTTTATGTAAAATACCTTTCTCCACAACAGGTGATGCCTGTGATGATTTCATATTAGTAGGCAATCGCCGTGTTTTTGTTGTTAGATCATCTATGTCAGATAAAGAAGTGTCACTTTCAGGTATTGGGCTTTTATTTTTACCTTTTTTATTTTTTTTCCTTTTTTTTAAGGTAGTTTCTACATTGTTATCAGTATATTTTTTTTTCTTGTGCTTCTTACTTTTCTTCTTCTTCTTTGTTTCATCATCAACATTTTCACCATTTGCCGAGTTTTCAAGTTCATTATGAGTACTAAAAGGCAAAAAATGTAAATTATAATTTAATAATAATTTTGTTTAAAAAAATGTAAATGTGATCTTTCATTATTTTTTTGATAATTTAAATGTCATGAATTATTTCATTTTGTTAACATAGTGTATTCTATTGATAAACTAAAATAAGTAATACATACTCTTTACCCATTACATGTATTTCCTCAACTGATGTATTTAGTTCATCCTAAAAAAAATATTACTAAACATTATTAAAGCAAATTGAAAAATTTTCATTACAAAAAATGAGTAAATAATAAATAATAGGTTGGAATTAGGCTTAACATCAGGTAAACTGTACCATTTTTAACACTTTTCGAGAAAAAAAAAACTATAATAAATAAATACCAAAAGCAGAGCAAGAAAAGATTAGAACACCAAAGAACCCTGGCCAAACAAACGTGGTATCGATGTACTATAATGGTATTATTAAGTGGAATGTGTAAAAATATTTTATTCACTTTGATATCTACAATGAAATCATATTTGCAAGTGAATTTACTTAAAAAGTAATGACGAAAATAAACGTTATTCAACGTGACATTACAGACCAAGTAAATAGAATCGTCTCGCATAGTAACTATAAATAATAAAGTATTAGCCAAAGACAGTTTTCTCGTTTAACTCAAGACAGACTAAGATCAAAAACCATGCAGCCCTTTCTAAAAAATAAGTTTTGTTCAATATTTGAATTTTCAATGACGCAAAATTTTAAGTTAATTACCGATTTTAATAATTATCTGTTTCATATAGAGGCTTTTAAAACAGCGGAAGGTAATCCGTGGTCCACCTTAATTATTTTTGTTAACAATCTACCGTGACATTAGACAGATTTTATGTTACTAACAATTAAGTTTTTTAAATCTATTATATATTTTTTATTTTGAGTTACGTAGCTTAATTAAAACACGCAAAATCTATTAGGATGACCACGCCCAACCTCCTCTACTCATGTTACAATTATGTACTTGATATAATTAATATACTTTTTTCAAAATTACTTTTTAATAATTGTACAAGAGCTTCTCTTCTATAAAAATTCGAAGTTGTAAACGCAAACATGTATTGTAAGTATTATTGTTTATTTGAATGATAAAAGCTTCTATAAAAATGAAATGTGTTTATAAAATAAATATAAGTATTTTTCCTTTGTATGATTATACTGGAATTAAAAAATATTAATGATCAACTTTACAGACAAGTGTATGAATTTGTGGGAAAACCTACTTTTTTTTTTAATTTTAACCCCAAAAGATTAAATTTAATAAAAGATGTCAGTCATACGTTAGCAACCTCACAAACTAATAAAAATAGCAAATATATATAAGTGTACACTTTTATAATCTGTCTTTTATTTGTCATACAAACGTTTTATGGTTGATATGTAATTAATTATTCAAAGTTCATAAAAACATGTAAAAAAAATTGTCATCTTAAATTATTTCGACTAAATCAAAAATATTAAATAGTGCGCGTAATGGCAAATTTACGAAGGTTTTGTTGTGATAATGAAACTGGAGAAATAATTCCATATCATATAAATGAAGAAACTGGAGAGCAATTGCTACACTGTCCTTGGGCCGCACATTTAACTTCCCAAAATCTAAACATCAAGAAATCGCCGAGATTTCCTCATTATGTTAGCAAATCAAGAAAGTTTCAAGATCTTAAAATATTGGCAGGTTCTAATACAACCAGCTATAGAATGCTTCTTTTTATACCAATTTTTATGATTTTTCCTAGTATTATATCAGTAATACTTATTTTATTTGAGGTATTGCTTCATATCAAATGCCACAACAAAAATAAGACTCTTAAGGATAAAAATGCATACTACCGTAGTCCTTTTCATGTTGTAACTAGAACATTTTGTGGAGTATGTAAAGATAATGCCATGGTTACTAAAATAGGACACCTACAAGACAAGAGGCGCAACCAATATGATTATCTTAAAAGAATTGCAATTTAGTTGGTAGAATGTCACATATATATACACATTACACATACATATTTCCTTTTATGTTCAATAAATAACATATTCAACTTAAAACATTATAAAATATGGAAGAACAAAATGATTGAGTAGTGTGGTAGAGTTCTTACATTTTCTGCTGACCAAAACTGTGATTCTAACATGATCTGAACTAACTTGAATTAATTCCTTAATTTAAGAGAGAAATCTTGTCCAAATCTAGTGATTTTGAAAGATCAAACTAATTTTCTATGCTTGTTTTTTTTGTATCCTGAAGCATTTAAACTGTCTTTGAAGAATAGAGGATACTGGTAATTTTTATTTGAACTTACAATGTACATAAAAGGTAATATTTGCCTCATACACTGTACTTGCCAAATAGCTTGCCAAAAAGACACTAAAGTATAAAATATTCTCACATTGTATATTAAAAAAACCACCTGGTTAAACCTTACTTAAATTATGACCTTAACACATTCCATACCAGAGTATTTTTAGAAGATTTTTGCCTTGCATACTTGTTACGATAATTTATATAGACAATTTTTTAATCATTTATCTACTTAAAAGTTAGTGAAAAGTTAAAGTTGTATGTAATTGTTTTAAGATTAATGACATTATTTAAGAAAACATTTGGTCATAACTTTTTCAAAAGATACCTCATTGTAGGTTGAATATGCCCCACATGGCATGGAATGTGTTAAAAATTATGAGTCCATCGGTTTACGCATTTCGCAATGTTATGATTAATTAGTATCAGTCAATCCATTTATCTTAAATTTTAAGAATGTCGAACTATGGTTAAGGTAACTGTTTATAAAAGATTTAGAATTATGAAAAGATCATATATTTAAATTTAAACTTCTCTCTTTAAAAGAGTTTGTACAAATAAAGAATATTTTATAAACAAATTTACTGTTGTTGAGAATTACAAATTTGAAACAATTTGTTTTAATGTGTGTTTTATGATTTCACAATAGGTGTTTGGGATAAAGAATGGTGGAGGGTTGTATTATCACATAATAATAAAATAAAATTGTTCCTTTTCTCTTGTTTCATTTATAATCACATTCTCTAATATTTATATGTACAAATTTTGTGTCATATTGTATGCCCAGAATTAACTCAACAATAACTGAATTGTCATTGCATAACTAACCATAATTTGGTACAATTTATAAGATAGTATAGCTGTTATTTTGATTATTGATTTTAATTTGTAATTGAAAATAAAATGTTTTATATATGATTATATGTTGGTTAGTTCTATGAATTCCTAATAGATTAAGAGGACACAAGTGTGAGTTAATTAAATTATAATAATAAAAAAAGGTGAAAACAATAATAAAAATCAATGTTATCTACCTCATTTATAGAATTCAATTTTAATAAGTCAATTGCTATAGTTTATTTTGTGAATTATAAATAGACTGAATAAAATGTATACATAGTGTGTATTTAATTTCAACATTTATTTATCGTTCAAGATTTAAAATCGGACAAACTATAATAAGTATTATAAATAAGTATAAATTTAATCATATCAAAAAGATGAGTGCAATATTAATTTAATATAGCTAATGAGCCACAGCAGTGCATGCCTGATTCAGCTAGTATTTATATATATATAGAAATAGAACTCTTGTACACCAATATAAAGTTACAGGTAAAATTATATATTGGTATCTTATATAAATACCATTGCTAAAATATAAAATATTCAAGGAAATATTGTTGGTCATCTGTGTATATAAACATGATCGATATAAATTATTGAAGAATGTTATCTCTGAAACAATATTTGAAATCACCTTAAAAATTAGCATGTATAAAAAAATGTCAGTCTTTTTAATTGACTATTTTGTTACACCTCATCACAGGCGGCACCTTAAGGGTTGAACAGTTTAGAATGAAAAATTCTAAACCGTTCAACCCATCACTTTGAAAAGGTTAGTGTATAAATTAGAACACAAAGAGCTTATTCACACAATCAAGTATTCATAACTTACCTTTTAGTTGTGTTGGAGCCCATAATATCAGCCGTTGAACCAATTTTCTTGCAGCAATAAGTATGTGCTAAAAAATCACACCAATTTTAAAATAGAATATACAGATAAACATACATGTGTCAGCATAGACGAGCCTGTATAATCTACATCTTTAGGCTTTATTTTAATTATCAAAAAAACTAGAGCATACATACCTACTTTAAACAGTAATAACTTAATTTGCACAGCACATACATAAAGTAGCACACATTAATATATCGCTTCACAATAATCCCAAACATAATAATGTAAATTTAAATAGACACAATAACTAGTAAAACAAGTACACTGAAGTAATGAACCTTTATTTTAGTGATTTAACTCACTCTCACTTAAATTTATTATCACACATACATACTAACACAAAAATAGACACATCAATAAATAAATATTTTTTTTAGCTATTAACGTACTTTTAAATCTAAAGTGTTATGGAAGTCATGGCTAAGAAGATTAGTAACTGTGGCCTGGTCACATACTAGGAAGTGTAAAAAACCCTACCTGGCTGCCTGTGTTGGCCACTCCTAGTGGGCATGGGAAGTCTACCTCACGTGTGCCAGTGGACCGCAGGAAAGGGGATGGTCTTACTCCAGAAGACGTTCCCCTTAATCTTACAACTAAGATAGCATAGGGAGAGGAGTTTGTGTTGCGAGGTTCCGTTCGTTTTGCGAATTCACGGCAGATGCGACGGCGGTAAGGCGCGGGGAAAGAGTAATGTTGGTTTTGTGTATCGCTGCTCTCAAAATTCTCTGAGGCCAAGTTTTTAATACCAGAGATGTGAAATAAAGAATAAAAGTTTACCACCCCTACATATAGGGGGCAGTAGTCAGCACAAATCTGACATAATTTATTCTTGCACCCGCCATGGTATGCAAAAATATTTTCCCCACAAAAAGCCCCTCTGCCTTGTACAAGTAGATTCACCACTTAAAATATTAAGCACTGTAATATGTAAAAATTGTAAAGTACTAATTTGTTGATAAATAATAAATTACTGTTATATATACAATTAGATGGGTTTGGGTTTCTGGTTACTGTTCTCAAACTTCGTCAAATAATTCTACCGAAAATAATTGTGTTATTTAAAATAGCTCAATATCAGTGCCAAAAACTTTAAATAACCACAGTTTACTCACTTAAATTCAACAGCAATCGTTATTTTCAACGGCGGTATATCGTTAACACTTAAATTCGAACTAGGAAAATATAACTACTATCGAACACTGATTCCTTTGGACGTTTCGTTACACACTTTCTTCAACCACCTTCAAACGAAATTAAACAATCCAGCTAACATAATCTGTCATTCTTGTGTTGCTCCTACTAAAATTCATTACCCTATCCTAATATTACAGGCAATTATACTTACCAGGTATAAAAATTCACTTACCACTGGAAAAAAAAGATATAATAGAAGAAATGGATTGAAATTGATTCTTGAAATTAACGACATTAAAACGAATTTTAAAATACATTCCGCGTTTAAGTTTTAACGGACTCTATCAAAAAATTCGAGGATATAACTGCTATACAAAACATGGTTGAAGCGATAGTTGACTCCGCTGAAACCATAAGAAATAAAAAAATATATCATGTTGATAATTTTGATCTAGGTGTGACCAGAACAAAAATAAATTAATATTATAACTGACAAAAAAAGTCTTCGGAAACGAAATGCTTCGTTAAATATATTATTTTAAATTGTAGATTACCTATTTCAAAAATCTTTTCCAGAAAATGGAATATTCATACAAAAAATGTTCATATAGGTCATCAGCATTTATAGAGAAAGTCAATATTGTAAAATGGCATGTAAAACTCCTTAAAGCTATGAAACTAATAGATCTTAAAATAGAATTTGTAGTAAATCGTTGGTAATCGGAATTTTCTAACAACGCTCTTTCATAATTATTCACGCCGGAAGTCGGAATGGATTAGTTGATGGTGCTTTATTGATCTTGAAGTCTAACTCGAAATCAAGGGACTATCGCGGAGATATGAACGAAGACAGTCACAAGCATGTGATATATTTACTAAGGAACGAGGAAAATGTCGTAAAATCGAAACAAAAAATGATATTTAAGATTTTCAAAATGCATCCAATAGCGGGAGAAAAGGCGAATGATTTCATACAACAAAAATCGAAAAGTTTTCTAATATTAATTGAAACTCTATTACAGAATCCTAAGAAAGACAATCTGCTGTTTGATACAGTCGAGAAATAATGGAAAATGATTTTAGTCTCGCCTGTAACGCTTGATGTGGCATATAAGCTGACAGATAACTATTATAACCAGATTGAGATTAGGTTCCTAAGAAACTATCCTGTGTCGAGTTTTTACCTTATCGCTCTAGTGACTAGAGCGATATGTCAAAATAAGAAGAATATAAAAAGCTTTGTTCGACATAAACAGAAAATCAGCAAAATGAGGAGAATTTGCCAGAAAGACACTGAGACAAAATACTTATAATGTTTTAGCGAATGCGAACAGTTTTGTTGATCCTTGTAGGATAGTAACAACTTGTCCGTTATTATGACACTACTCTGACGTTAAATGTCAAGTCACGAAGATGTTGCCTGAGCAGAGAGAAGGTGGGGCGACGGCAAGGATTGAGATGAGGAACTGATGTCTGTTGGCCTGTGTTACAGACCGTGCCGATACACTGTCATTCTTAGATTTTCGTAACAGTAATGCTAAACACTTAAATAATACATTAGACAGGAGAATAATCATAAATGTTACTATGTGTCAAGCACAGAGGGGAGAGATGGGATTGGAACAAACTCTATTCCTTCTACGTACATTCACAAGCTAGTCAGAGTTTGATTCTATGATGTTTTTTAACCCATAACGAACGATCGTATGAATGGCATGGCGACAAACTAAAATTATTTACTTTTACATACTTTTATAAAAATAATATTGTAATGAAAAATGTGCCGGAAAAATAACTGTCGATTATCTCTGATATTTGTGTGCACGAACGAAGTCCAAAGAAACTAGTTTCCTGAGAAACGATATTACGCCTGTGAAGACTCATACGCTTTTTTATTTTATATAATGCCGCTTATATGGCGGCATTCGTTCGTTAGGGTTAAGAATAGTTTAAAGGATAAAACATGGCAGAAAGTTAAATCTTCCCAATGTTTATAAAGTTGTGCGGTTGAGTATTGGTAAAAATGTGACTTTATGGCACCTCCCCACGTAACAATGTGTAACGTTAGAATGAATTAATGTAACGCGAAGTAGACACTTTTTGTTAATGACTTATCTGACTTATCTCATGCAGTGATTTAAAAATAAAAGTTTACATAATAGTACTGATAATAGATCTATATGTGCGTTAAAATTTAGTTTGCTATCTAATACAATCCACAAGTATTTGAGAGACAAAACTCTCGTGCTTTGGACACAGGCAATTATGAACAATAGCAAATCCATAATTTTAAGATTTTATGTTAAGTAATAGATTAATATTTTCGATTTTTCTTATCAAAAAAGTGATAAACTTAGTTTTCGTACATTTAAAATCAGATTATTGGTATTTAATCATTTCAAGGTAATATTAAAACCTTATTGTGCATTAGCGAACACCTTTTCCCATGTCAAACCTCGAATACCTTGTAAAAGTAAAGCTGTACCGTTTGCTAATAAAAACCTAGTAATTTATAATTATATTTTAAACTATATTTAATTTTAGAATAATAAAAATACATAAAACTTTTAATTCTTGCCACACGTCTACTTTTGTATCGACGTCCGCAGGAGAGAGATATGCTTTCGAAAATAAGCTATCAATGAAGTTTTTTTTTAAAGAAAAAGGACATAACAATGGAGATAACCTACATCAAATCATGCTGATTCGAGAACAAATAAAATGATTTTGTTTTAAGCAACATTCTAAGATCTTTATCAAATGTTAAAAAGGACGCCAATTTAATCTTCTGTCAGATCACAGACTTATAAGAGTTTATTTTATTTCATCACCAAAATCACTACCACTGAAAAGGAAAAAATAAAAGACTGAAAAAGAACCCAATCCTAAATTCGAGAATAATTAATTTAAAATACTTCTAGGAATTTTTATATATCACACTGCGTTGATCTGTGAAAAAAAGGCCAATGTTTTTAATTTTGGTAATTATACTTATGAGTCAGAGTAGTCTGGACGAGCGTGCTTTATCATCTATGGCCTTGTTGTCACTTGACATTATGTGTCATAATCTAGTGTTGTAATTAAAAAATATTGATCAGGCTCCATTTGTCTCTTCGAAAATTAAACAAAACCTTGAAAAGTGTGATACCCGAAATGGTCTATATCGATCCCCAAGGAATCGACGACAATCTGCAAGATCAGTACCTGTGGAGAAAAAATGTAGATCCATAAGATATAAATGATTCCACGATAGTCGATTTCATTTATCCAAGTCTTGACTTTTTGGTTTTCAAATTCATGTTTACATACAAATTATTAGTACTTACATGATATATTTTATATTAGTATACAGATATCTATCTATTAAAGTTTTTATTCTCTCTACTAGCTGTTGAAAACATTGGAAGGTGATCAATTTACAAAAATTAAAGTATTAGTTAAAGCAGTCCACCAAAGAACATCCCAAGTGAAAGACGTAATAAAAAATATTGGGATCACTACTTTATAATTTATGCATGGAATAAATAAAAAGGTTACTATGCATAGTTTAAATAATGTCACTCTGTGAGTTTTGTTCTGAATTGTCACAAAAAATAGAGAATAAATAAGAGGCTAAAGCAAATTTAAGACATATTAAACAATGATTGTTTAATATGTGTAGGCTTACATATATCTGTGCTGACATGAAAAAAAAGGTGAAACTTGTCTTAGGTTGCAAGGAAACAGAAAGGAAAGTAATAAGTGGAAATAATTATGTAATAAACTTTGGGATTAGTGTTCAAAACTAATATTTGTTTATAACAATTCTGAATTCTAAGTTAAAATTACTAAAATTATGTAGTTCTAATATTAATAGAACATATTAAGAATAAATAATTTCATAAGGTTGCTCCGAAATAAAAAAGACTATGAACATAGACTATTTTTATTAATATTTGCTTCATTGGTAATAATTATTTTTCCAGGCAATACAAGCTACTATAATAATAACCTCTTCAAATTAAAAACAATGAAAAACAAATCAATTTCAATTCAAGCAATTAGAATGAGAAATATATTAAACAGTAATTTAAAAATCTTCATTTATTTGTATGACAGTTAGTAGAAAAAACTTTAAACTCAACCACATATGTATATAAATGACTCACTAATATACATATGACATAATTGGACAAAAGGTAAAATTTATTATGACATTTGTAATGAAATGAAATTTTAGTTTTCGTTTCCTGATTCTACGCTTATACTATATACATTGATTAAAAACACTACATAAAATAGAGAAACCCAAAATATTTAAAACAATTCAATTGTTATAAGCATTCAATCAAGAATGCACAATATTAAAATAAAGATGAAAAATATTTATATATTTTTCCATAATAATTTAAGCATTTAGAAGAGAATTGATATTAATTATAAAAATATAATTATAAAAATTCCTGATATTTTTTATGTAAATGTTTAAGAGCCAAATTTGAATGTTGTTGGAATTTGCACAGGTACAGTGAAGGAGTATCCTGTAAATGTAAAATTAAACCCATGTTAAATGATCAAAATGTAGTTAATTTTTATCTTATTCATTTACACGCCACTATCTGAAAAATTATAACCTACCACCACTTTGTTCAATACGCTTGCTATCCTGTTGAGCCTTGCGTTGATCGGCGAGGACAAATACAGCATTCAATTGTTTTTGTTGTTCTTCATTTAAAACGCTTGTTATAGCATGATAGAACGCTGGCTCATTAACAGAAAGAGCTAAAAGATAAAATACTATTTTAGAGAAAATTTTGTAAATTAAGTTCATGTTCGAAGATTTCAATTAATTTTAAATGTATAATTATACAATAAAAACATTTTGTAATACTCAAAAACCAAAATATTTATTAATCTAATTACCTGAAAGCGCATTCTTGAACTTTACATACTCATCAATTGGGCAGTCTTTGTCATCAAGGGGCGTTGTATAGCACTCTACTGCAGTTTCATCTTGTTCATAATCCTCATCATTCTTGTAAAAAAAAAAAAACATTGATTATTTAATTTGCTAATTATAATAATGCAAGCTATAATTATAGTGACAATTTTTAATAAAAAAAAAACTTTTAGTTAACAAACTTACATTTTTATGACAGAATTTTGGATCAAATTATTATAGAAAACATCATAATTTCGTTTAAAGAAAAATATTATATCAAAATAAGTCAAAAGAATAATTTTTTACTAACCTCGTCACTATCGTAATCTTCTATTTTTGCAGTTATTTGTAGACCATGTTGGGCACTATTTTGCACTGCCATTTTGGCTAGATTTTCTAAATAGTCATTGTTCATTTCCTCAACATCATCTTCATCACTAGAAAGCACTTCTGTTGAAATGTAAGAGGTAATTAATCTAGCTTTTTACCAAAAATACAGACAAGTAAAGAATTTTTAAATGGATAACAAAAAAGTTTAATCACCTGAAATTTTATTGCAAACTGCATTGTTATTATTTATAAGGATTATAATGATAAGTTAACAATTATTTATGCATTTATTAAACCAAGTAAAATAATTTATACCTTCATCATCATCATCTTCATCGTCATCATCAGATGAAGTATCATCATCTGCATCAGCTTTAGTTTCATATGCACGTTTTAGGCCATCAAATAGTACTAAACAAGACGGGAGTATTTTGGATATAATTTCATCGAGATTTGGCCTTTGAGGACCCAACTCAAGGAGGGTGCAGAATCCAAGCACACACAATTTTCTATCATGAACTCTAAAAACATTTGAAATAAATAAAAATCATATTTTTTACTGTAAAACTAGAAAAATCTTTCCACTTGTAGTCTTTGTATTTATAACTGTGTTACAGGTTATTGGGTCTTGTTCAGTTTGCGTATCAAAACTGTATAATAATCCATAACAAGGTTCATGGAAATATGTTTTCAAAAATTACAAATTTTCAAATTACAACCAAATAATGCAATACAAACTTCAACATATTTTTTATCAATTTGTTCCGATTGATATAATTAATTCTCAAAAAAATATTTTTAACTTACCCCATAAAACAATCTGTGTCTAGTATCCATTGTTTAATGAAATTCTCCGTTAATGATGCGTTAGGGAATGATTCTTGAAGTTTGTTAAGGATTGTAAGCAATAAATGTGGGTTGCAATACAAGATGGCTATTAACACCTAATTAAGAAAAAAATTTTTTTTTCAAAACATTCGGTAATATAATTTATGATAGAATTCATTAATGTTTTCCCATAAATATAACTATTTTAACCCTTCATGAACAGATTCCATCTACATAAATAATAATATAAATTGTATATATTAGATAATCAATTATACTAAGTATATTGATTGAATAACAAATTGTTTATGAAATTAATTATTTTATCAATCCAGAAGTTAAATGTTGAAGCTCTGAACTATGCTCTTGGGCTATCATATGCCAAAATGTATCCACAAACAATATATTAAACAATTAACAATTTACGTATTAATACTTGTTTGACTATATTAAAAAAAACTACTAATGTGTTATGATCACATATCTAGTACGAGTTTTGATTTCATTGGTTTAGCTATAGATATTTCATAGTATTTGCACAAATTAAAGTGTGTAACAAAGTAACCTGCAGCAACATGGTACGTAGTTCGGATGACTTGGCTTTCCTAGTTAACCTGTTCAGAACAAGTTCAACAAATGAAGGCAGGCAATTGTCTATTTTACCCGAACATTGTAAAACCATCACTTCAAGTAGCTTAGCTGCATAGACTTCTGATTCATCCTCTGTATTGGAGGTCAAAATCTGTATAAAATTAATGAACACAAATACAATTAATAATTAGAACACATAAAAAATACCGATCTAAAAGATACATTTAATTACAAACTGTAAGTGTGCTTCCTGTAAATTTGTATACAATGTTAACCATCAGTTAAAGGCTTTCTCATATATTTTTATTTTAATAAGAACTTCACTTGTTCTCTATTAAGAATGTATTATCTTCATAATTGGCCAAGAAATTGACATTAAGTTCAAAGACTTACAAGATTGTCTTGCGTTTTGCATTTAATAAATTAAATTTTACTACATGTTATTATTAATAATTCAATTTGTCGGATACAAATTTTGTGAATTATCATTATTTGTCGCAACCATAACTCTTTTGCTTTAATTTTCATGAACTAATTACTTTGTAAGTAAATTCAACTGCTACAATATATTTTTTCAAAAATATTAATAAGAACGGAAATTTATTACATGTTGGTGGCAACCATTTTTTCAAAATGCTTAGAAGGTCTCATGGCATTGTAACTAAATATTCAGAAGTATTTTCAAAGGTATAAGAGGAAAAAAAATAGGGATATGGCAATAATTTAAGAAATAATATAAATTATTAATTATAACAAGAAAATTTTTGATAATAACAGAAAGAGCTATATAAAAGACTTAAAATAATAAAATTAAAAAACTTACTGCTTTGGCCATGTTAAACATAACCAGAATGTGATTCTCATTAGATAAAAAGGCATTTGTGTCTACAGTTACGTAATTGTGGAAAACTTGCATCATATCCATAAAATACTCAGAACCTTCTTTTTCAAATACTTGATAAAGAAGCTCTAAAAATTTCCACAAGTCTTCAGATATTGTTTTTGTCGTTAAATTGCACATTAATGTCATTGCCTCTTCATAATATTCTGAAATGTTATATTCAAATAAAAGTATATGGATAGTAAAAACTAATTCATAAATTAATTTAATTTCTTATTGAAATACCTGTAATGTTGTGCTGAAGGATATGACCAATAACACGCAAGACTGTTTTTTCCAATTGTGCCATAATCTCAGGATTATTTTCCATAACACTTAAAACAGTTTCCATAGTGTTCAAAAGACCCATAGCAGTAATGGCCTTTTCATCTGTTCCACAGTCAGTTTCTAAAACTTTGCTGAATGTTGTCGCAAGGTGATCAGTAATCTCAAATACAATTGGTGTTAATTGCTCAGTGTACAATGGCACAATCTTTTGAAGAACATTAGCTATGTTATCATTCTCAGTTTCACGTATTATTTCAAGTAGCTCGCTAGTTACAGCCTTTACTTGGGGTTCCAAATATTCATGGACTTTCTCTTGCGAACTCAGTAATACCTGGAGTGCAATTGCTGCTTCTACTTTCACAGGAAGGTCTGTATCAGTAAGCAAGGCATTCACTGTTAAGCGAACTGCCTCAATTAAAAGAGCTTCACTTTTGAAGTTAATGCCTGCAAAGCAATGAAGAACCCAGCAGGCTCTCGCTCGCATGTACCCCAAAGGACTATGGTATTCTGGGTAAACATATTGACTCAAAAGAGAAATAATCTCATCTTTGTAGATTTTTTTCTTGGTTAAAATATCACTCAATGTACCAACCATATGAAGAGCACCATCACGTTGGCGAGGTCCATATTCACCATTTTGACTTGTTAACACTTGCATACAAAAATGCATTGTAGGTTCTAACATATCCTTACGCTTTTTGCAACTTGATAATAGCAATGTTTGTGCTGCCGTTACAGGTGACACAAAATCTTCGAAGATATCTAAAGACAATATAAATAATTAGAATTACATTGTATATTAAAAGAAAAAACAGACCTTAGTTCAAAATAAAACAGCTACAATATCGAAAATAGATTTTACATACCAAATTTGATTCTAATGTATTCATAAGGATCTGTGTTCCATAATTCATCATCAGTTTCTGAATAAGACATCAATGGAAACAATACTTCTTGAATTATCGCAAACATGTGTGGCTTCAGCAATTTCCATGAATGTGCATGGCTGACACTAAAAGATAAAAATAATAGTAATGAAAAATATTCCAAGACTAAAATAATGAAAATTACATAAATTATTTGGAATCAATGTACCATTGGTCAATGTAACTAATGGTTTGTTGTAAAACACGTGGCGAAACATAAACCTTGTTGCGGTATTGATCTAATACTCGGAGAAGAACATCCAATATTCCACCTGTGAATGTGCTCAGATACCATTCAGCAAACTGTATATATTCATCTCGAGCATTGACCGGACTTCCATATCTAAAACAACATTGGTATCAATTCAAATTTGTGGTTAATTAGAATCATATTTCATCTGTTATCCAATTTTATATTACCAATAATAAAATTAATTTATAATTTGTAGTACATCCACATTTTTTGCTTATCGAATGGATATTTGTAATAAAATATTAGTTATATTAAATAACAAAAGCAACTAATAAATAGAATTTATTAATAGCTGTATGATAAGAATTTTAAATTATACCTTTCAAAAATCCGGAACAAAGTATGGACTGCCCACTTTTTACATTTCCACCATGGTAGTTCCACACGTTCATCTTCATCAACTTGTAAAGTGTGTTCTGGCACTGGCCTTTCCATTATAGCTCGTAAGACCTCCATCCATTTTGTAAATACATCTTTAGTTATCAAATCCAGTGGTAAAACATACTAGAAAAATATAGATATATCAGAATAGGAACTAATGAAATTAAAGTATTCAATATTCCCTTAGTAATTAAAAGTAAATAGTATCTCTAAGTACATGATTGCCATAACTTGTTCACAAATAGCACTTTATTTCTAGATCTTTCTATTAATCAAAGTAAAAAAAATACTTTTATGTAATAGTAAAGATATATATAATATAACTTATAATATAAGAAAAAGTAGTATTTATTATTATCTTTTTAAATTTCATGCAATATTTATGTTGTTTCTTGTTTGTTAGTTTTTTTTTGGAATATTGGTTAAGTCAATATGTTGGTTGCTGTCTTTTCATTTTTAAACTTGGTTATTTAAGCACCTGTGTTAATTTATTTATTACTAAGAGAATTTTTTTAATAAGGATAAGCTGGAGTGCTAATTTTTTTAGTGAGATTAATATCAAATTACCTTTGTTAGTCCATAGAAGCATTTCAGTATCAGTTTTTGTATAAGTACAGATTCCATTGACTCATCAGCCTGTAGATTCACAATCAAATTATACATCATTGGTAACAATAAGTTCATAGCTTCCATTAGAGGTACTCTCTTTTCTGCTACATGATATTCAAAATTTTTAATAAGTTGATAGAGGCATAACAATGCACCCATCCATCCACTTGGTTCAGGATTTTGTAAATAAATATGGATTTTGTCAACAATCTGTGTCCAACGTGTTGGGAAATCATTTTTGATAATTGTCTTCAGACATAAACATAACTGAGCTTTTATTATGTCTGGTGCCTGAATTATAGCGTCAATTATCATGTCACGGATCATGGCCCTGTCCTGCTCATGAATGCTAAATGCTATTGGTTCCCCTTCCTCTGGTTCTTTTTCCTGCCAACCAGAGGTTATCATATTTTTCAAGTAAACAACACCTGCTTGACGTACTGGAATCTGAACATCATTTTGCATTACAACTTGTAACAAAGATGGTGCAAACCCAATTATTTTATGTATCTGTAAAAATAGAAATAATTGTAATAAAACAAAAATAAAATAATGAACAAGTAATATAGTAATGTTAGATAGACTGATAATCTTCCCTATAAATATTGTGTTTTGGTAATAAATAAAGCAAATATCTCACATTTTTTAACAATAACACAAATTCCAATTATACATTGGAGCCTAAAATTATAATTGTTAGTAACATTAATATATAATTAGTTTTTAATGACATAATATAACAAATATTTTTGATTTATTTACATTGAATGAAAAGGCTACTACATATAGTTATATATGATCTCCCCCTACTGAAAATCTTGGTAATTGACAATTTAGAATTTTGTAAGTGGAAAAAAGTTTACTCCTACTAAATACACTATTCATTACTCATGAGTACTACATAATTAAATTTTTTCTTTCATTTCAGTTACAAATTCTTTACTGGGGTACACTATAACATGCTTCTCAAATAAAAATGTCTGTTTTTATGTTCAAAAATAATAACGGAACTGTGCTGGAAACATTGATAAATGCATCAGAAGCCTCAAAAGCCAAATATAAAATAAGATTAATGATCTTGTAATAGCACATTGCAATATTATTTGGTCAGCGTAATGATTTTTAGAACCTCACATGTTCTTTAATCTAAAAAAATTATAAGGTTGAATTTTGTGTCGTAATATGATGTTTGTAAATAAAGTATATGCTGATTTATTAACCTAATAATTTAATGGCAAATTAACCTATTGTCAAAGATTACTAAAGTGTGATTTTGAATTGTAGACATACTATATAGTCAACATTATATTTAATAAGAATGGAGGTCATATAATATCTGTCTGTTTAAAATGTAAATTTCTTAATACATTGCTTATACCTGAATGACACAGTTACAGTATTTGCAGAGATCATTTTAGAAAGATATGCTATTTTTTTCCTTCTAATTCAGTTTTAAAAATGAAATAAGTAATATCACAATATTTTTATTATTACACATATACTGAAAATATATAAAAGTTACAAAAGTTTGAAGACACTATTGAATGGGTATTAGATAATGTATATTCTCATTAAAAATTTAAAGAAAATATGAAACCATAGTGTTAAGAACAAAAATAATTCAAATTCTGTCCTGTAGTGGTTATGGCAGGGAAGGTTTGGTTATATTTAGTTTCATTACTGGGATGAAGCAACAATGCCATTATGCATCTAGTGAATAAAGATGTGCCTCAAAGTATAAAATTAACAAAATTCAACTGGACGCATTGACATAATACATCAGATGCACCAAAAGCCAAATATAACATTAATAATATTGTATTAGCACATTACAATATTTATTTATTAAAGTTTAATGCACTCTTTAATTTTTAATACATAGCTTGATTTTTTTATTAATAAATTAAATAAATGGCTAATAAACCTATTGTCAAAGATTACTAAAGTGAGATTTTGAAATGTAGGCATACTCTGTAGCCAACATTAAAATTAATAAGAATGGTAGCCGTATAATGTCTGTCTGTTTAAAATGTAAGTTTCTTAATACATTATTTATATTTGAATGACGCAGTTACAGTATTTATAGAGATCATTCTAGAGAGATATGCTCATTTTTTTTCTTCCAATGCAGTTCTATAAATCAAATATGTATTTTTTTAGTGCACTAATATCGAAACTAAATAAAAATTTAGTAAGTTCGAAAATTTGAATGTTATAAATATTAGATAGCTATGAAATATTTTCAATAAAGAATTTAAAGAAAATATAAAAATAGTGTCAAGAAAAAAAATTATTAAATTTCTGTCCGACAGAGGTTATGGTAAAGGTTTGATGAGTAGTTACATCAGAATGCTTATGAATCTAGTTATAGTAAAAAAGTAATGATAGTTTATCTTATTTTTTAAGATTATTTTTATTTCATAGGCTCTTGGAGTCATCCCTCACAAGAGAAAATACATATGTGCTCTTCACCCTGGGGACTAAGTTATTGTGTCTCTAAATCAATAAATGGTGTTCCGGTGCCTTTTTCTAAAAAAAAGACACCGCAGCTGAAATATACCACTTTTAAGGGATATTTTCAAAAGGCGTGGTCTTCCTCTGGTCGGACCGACCCATTCATACATTTAACAATTGTTCGATAAAATTTACCTGTGCTAGTTGTTCTTCAGCTTGCTGCCTTTGATTCGGGTCAATCGTTGCTCGTAATATTTCTGTCAATTTCCTCGTGTCCATTTTGCCGTAAATGTCCACAAAATTATTAAGCCGCAAACGCGTGTGGAAGCAAAAAGACTTATTGTCTATGGGTCGTTGATCACGTGATCAAACCATAAAACTGCATCACCTGTAATATATTTCAGCTCTGTGTATCTGTGTGAGATTTGAGTATATCAACTGGAAAAACAAAGATGGAAAATTACTAAGAAAATCAATATTCACTACTATTATAAAATTAATAGACGCTACGACCTATCTTTGATACAATATATCTCTAGAAATATCGTGTATGTTATGGAATCGAATTATGTAATCGATTAAATAATTTTGGAAATTATATTGTAATGATCCATACTTTTATTTTGAGTAATCTGATTGTAATATTTTTTTTTGTTGAAGAAAGTATAGTTTGAAGTTGACTCTATAGTCATAAACAAAACGATTCGTAGGAATCGTAAAAACGAAGATTTATTTTGAATTGGTTACCTAAATAAGCAATACTTATACCAGTTTGTTTTTTCCATCTTTATTTTTTCTGTTCCTATCTAAAATCGTTTATATTTTTAAAGATTATTGATTATTGATTTTGCGAGTAATTCGACTCTCGGTAGAACGAATTTGCTTAATGTAAAGCACTCAAATCAACCAAACTCGCATAATCAACGTTATGTATATTTGTTAATTCTTTATTTTTCTTAGTTTTCTTTAAATAAATTGCTGCCAGTGTTTTGGAAGTGTAAAAGACAAATATCTCAAATAAAGATAAAAAAGTATTTAATTAAATTATATTTGAATAAAAAATAATCATAGGTTAATTATTGTTTACTTATAGCTCACCAGAATTCTCGCTAATTCTGTCAAGTATTAAACTTTCGCCTTACACAAATTTTCTTACCGAACGGTTATTATTTTTATTCTATAATACTTCAAACGTCATACTGTAGTAAATTCGTATCAAAGCTTATTTTCATAAATATAACTAAAAAATAGTAACAATGTTTAATTTGAAAATAACATAATATACACACTGGAATTTAGTACACATTTCAGAGGCTTACTGTGATTTTTTATTTTGAACACAAATATAAGTATTGTTATTAAAAAAAACTTACTGCATGCTCTCGTTTTAAAGGTGTGGTTGGTGTACTATAATATAATGAAGTTATAAATAATGGTAGTGTATAAATATGAGATATAATAAGCACGAATTGGTTGCATTGGCATCTCAAACTTGTCAAAATTTTGAACGTGAAGGAATTTTAGTTTTCAAAGAAAGACAGGATGGATTTTTTCGTAGATCTGAAGGTTAGTTTTCCAGTTTTTTTTTAATTTTTACTATATATGTTTAATTACAATTTTGATCTGTGTTTGAGAGTAAAAAATCTTTTTTTTATGAGTTGTGTGCTAAATTGTTATAAATTTATTAATTTTCATTAAATAAAAAACAGGTTGCTCGGTGCGATGGTTCCGCTTAAGAGGCAATCTTTTGTTTTATTTGAAGGGTCCAGAGCCTTGGTATGAGCCAATGGGTTTAATTTTACTAGGTAATCATAAAGTTAAAGAACAAAATCAAGATGAAAATGGACACTGGCCTTTTCATATTGGTAACTATTTAATTTTCTTTAAAAGATTTTGTGTAATTGTTTTTAGTTTTTATTATTACTAAGATCTTAAATTTATTTGAAATAATTATTTTAAGTAATTATCACACATAAGTCAATTTTTGTTTTAAGTTTTTAGAATTAGCATGAACTGATTTAAATACATTTTTATTATGATTTACTATTCAAATAAATGATACATTGCATAATAGAATTCTATTATGCTTGTATCATGTATTTAAATATAATATGATTTTACAGTTTGGGATAATGGATTATGGTATAGGATGGCTACATTTAATGAGTCCGAAAGAAAGTTATGGATAAAAGCTATTCAAAATGCTCCATACAATATCATACAATTACAGCTTACTTCATTAAAAGAAAGACTGAATAAAATAAGACCAATTGTGGATATTGCGACTTACAGAATTCAGAAAGGAATTGTAGCAGGTAATTGAATTAATTTTTAATTATTGGTGAGGACTAAATGTAACTAAATATAACATGCATAAAAAGTGATAATTTAGTGTGCCTGGTTGTTTTCATTTGAGCTAAATATACAATCAAAGGATAATAATATAGTAGATTACTTTACATTTTTTGCAGATGATATTTCCACATTTCTTATACAGCTACTTCCATCTAGGTAGATATCATTTCAGAGCACAGAGAATTCTATTTATAACAAATTTTATTGACAAGTTTATCACTTTAAAAATAGACAGATATATATCTTGCTAGTTGCTCTAGTGTAAAAAAACACAATTGTGTACATCTTTGGTGTAGAAACGGGTCACAACAATAGTCAATGATTTTTACAGATATGACAGAAATTCCATTGTGTGAGCTGGCACTATCCTGTGATAATCTTTTGTGTGATGCATATGGTAAACAACCTTCTCCCTTGATTGTTGTTTATGTAAGATATTCTAAAGAAATGTGCATTAAATATGGCACCACGGAGATAGTGGAGGTTAGTTATTTGTATATATAGTAATTAAAAGTTATTCATGTAATCCTCAAAGTAGGACCTATTGCCTACATATAATTTTAAACAAGTGTTCTTTATAGACTTGCAGTAATCCTTGCTTTTCGAAGACAATTCTTTTTCGTGCTAGCGATGGCTTATCTGGTGAGGCAGTTGTGAGGATTGTTGTGTATGATGTGAAGGAACGTGTTACAGAAACTGCAGTTCCTATGGGTTTTACATCCTTGCAACTTAGTACCATACAGGTATTAAACAATATTATTCTTTAAGTTATTAATATGTCTAAATAGTAGTGTATAAATATAGTACTATTTTCTTTTCACAGGAAGCGCAAAGACTGAGAGTTGCTTTAATGACTCGCGAAAATAAAACAATTGGATTTGTAACTATTCATGGATGGAGTTTAGAGCCTTCATATAGTGGAACAAGCCCTAACCATACTAATGAAAAAAATTGTATAGACTTACCTCAAAAAATAATGTGCCATCGTCGTTCTCAATCCTTACCTCCTAGATTGGGTCTGAAATTAAAGTTTCCATCATATAGTAACTTGCTGAAACAGAATTTTGTTAATAGCTGTCAAGTGACCTACAGGTTTCACTCAGGTCTTGGTGCTGATATTACAGTGCATGAGATTATGGCAGAGCCAAAACTATGCTATCAGATACCTGTCCAATTGTTGTAAGTATTTAATGTTAGTGTTTTTTACAATATTATAGTTCATTTAATTAAGATAAAGCAACAATTGTTACACCATGTTGTTTAGCTGCTTTAAATTTTGACAGATATTGTAGAAACTTTGTGTTCAAATCGTCATGAGCAAAATTGTTATTTTTGTATTTTTAGAGAGATTTTTATACAAAGGGAAAAGGAGCTATTAGAAGAGTTGTTATCTGTTAGAGATATAAGTCAGCAATGGCAGACTAAGCAGTTGGACTTAGCAAGCACCCATATTTCTTTGCTAAAACATTATTGCCATTCTAAAAGATGTTTACAAATTGCTGAAAACCCATATTATAAAGCTAGCTCTAAAAAAGGTAAAAAAAATATTTTTTGAAATTGATTCTCTTTAGATTAATCAATAATATTTTCTTGAACAAAAAAAATCATTTCTAAATTAAAAGGTGTTTAGAGTCTTTTCACTATACCAGAGGAAAAAGGAAAAAGGAAAAATTGGAGCTTCATAAGACTTTTATATCAAGTCAAATCAGGATCTTGTAAATAAATAGGCTGGTGTAAAAAAATTGCCTCATTTGTATACTACATTTAGCTTTTTACAAACCTTTTTGCCATTTTCCTAACGATATCCACAAAATTTAACTACTTGGCTACCTTGATGCAAAAGGTTATATTTTTTTCCAGATGAAGCTAGTCTCGAGTTTGCACCAATAAATTTACATTTGCAACGAATGTGGGTACACAATGATACACTGAATAAAACAGGTTTCCACGATATCATAACAGCAGGTGCCTTCACAGCTCATACACACAAGGCTGAGAGAACAGGGGGCTTAATTAGGTTAGTTTGATTAGATTGTGTATGTATGTCCATCTTTAACTAATTTTCATGCAATGGTATCAAATAGAATATAAATTAAATAAGATACCCCACTATATTATGCTCATTATCTTGAGACATATGTCTAATAAACCAGTAATTTAACCTGGCCATGGTTTTGAAGGCATATGACGATATGCGATGACGTTTTTGATTTACACAGGCATTGCATAATTCAAGAAATTTTAATATCAACTGTGCATTTTCTTTTTTAACTCTATCACATAACACTAAAATTTTCATTATAGATTTAACATTTAATTATAGAGTTACACATTCACTTACTATATTTTTTTTCTCTACATAGTTCTAATGTTGTTCCAGATTAGTACAACAAGTTAAAGATATAAACAGCTCTAAGACAGCTTTGAATTTGGCCACTGCAAACAAAATACAAGCTGATTATGATAATGTTGTGGCTCTAAGAAGACTTAATGAAGAAGCCAGTGTTGATATGGACAGGGTTTTAGTTCTTTTGCAAGCAAAACAGAAAGCTGAAATAGTAGCAGTAATTGAAGGTGAAAAATTGAAATATTTACTTCATGAAATAATAAATTGCAATTTACTACTATTGTTAATGTTGATAGAGTGTTAAAATTTAAGGTTCTATAACACAATTGTATTCTAACATCTGTTTCATGTTGTTATATCGTTCTTAATCTCTATCCATGATATAAATGTCCACATTGGCCCTAACCTAACCTAATGAGTAATGTTATGTTTTAATAAAATTGTTGTTTATATAAAACAGTAATAGCAAAAATTTACAAATTGATTACAGGTGTGAGGGGTAAAATTAAGAGCATTATTGCATTATGGGAGCCATGCGTAGTCCAAGAAATGTTGACATCCATTGGATGGCCTAAAAATAATATTGAAAGTTCAGAAAACCAGGTAATATATTATTTTCTCTGTTTCCTTTGGTATGAATTCATGTATTTGTGATATGGTAGTACCAAAGTATCTGAATTGACTTTGATTTCATGTAATTATATATTATAAATGTTGCTTGTAATAAAAAATTAAATTTGTAAAATCTTATTTCTTTAATAATATCTGTTAAGTCACAAATTGATGTAATGTAGATTAAATGATGCTATGATTTTGTTAAAGGCAAGATTATAAAACTTGTGTCAACTTTGAGAGTATGTATTTTATTTAGTGCATTGTTCATGTTTGTACTAACCTCTTTATAATAAAAAAAACCAATGACAATGTTTGTAGCTTAAAAATTATCTTAAAAAGTATAATTCATGCATTGTAAACATTAAAGTGTGGCAGTTGTAGAGCTGAATTCTTACATTTTAGTATCATTAAGTTTTGGGAACAAAAAACTGGCATTTTTATTAATATATTGAAAGACTTTTATTTTGAATTTATAGCCAGTTTTCCAGTTTAAATAGTTATGAACAATCTGTGTTATAACTTTTTTTTAGTACACTAAAAAATTCATTTAAGGCAACTCATTCTAATTTAATACATGTATGTCTTTTTTATTCTATTTTAGACGATGTCTATAATTTTACGCCTTACGGAAGAATTGAGTATATTCGATGTTAGAAGTTCTGATCGTGATGCTTATGAAGCATCATCGAGCTCTAGTTCCAAAGATACTTCACCAACCTGTGAGATGCCCATACTACCACCTAACGTTCCAGTCATTTGTCCAGGACCTTTGAAATCTCAGAATGACTCTATTAAAAATATAACAGAAGATGCTGGGTTGCAGTTCCACAATGATTACTTCAACAGTGAACAACGGATTAAGTTTAATCATTCATTGGGGACATCTCATTCAGCTGTTAAAACTAGTACAAATGGCTCTCAAAACTTACAACTGGAATCGGAAGAAATTTATCATAGCAATTTACAGTCTGACTTAATAAGGTGTACATCATTTGAACAAGTGCCATACAGAAGTCTAGTGGATAACTTAAATGAAAACAATAAAAAAATGGTAAGGTCATTCATGTAATTTTAAAACTTTTATTTTTGCGAATGTTTTTCTTTTATTTATTTTACACATAATGTTTTTTCTTCAAAAATAAGTGTGTAAACTATTTAAAAACATGCTACTTTTTCGGAGCTATGATGGTTATGTTACCAAGTTGGAGTTTTGAAGTAATCTGTGTTTCCGTTTGCTTGCGTTTGTGTTATCAGATTTAATTTCTGGATATGATGGAATTTGAGTTTTTATTTTTTCCGTTAATTGATAATTATACATTGATAGAGGGTTGCATATTTGATTTCTTTGTAGGTTTAGGTTTTGCGACGCATGTAAATTATTATCTGACTTTGCGAACTTCGTACCGCTTATTGATCAATAAATGCAGTGTATGTTTTATGGACAGTAGTGTGGTGTGTGTACTGTGGTATGGCACTGGGGCGTTAACTTATTTTCATAATAATAATGTGTTAATTAATATACATTTTTAGCTATTCTTTGTACATTTGCAAATCAGGTACCATTTTCTATTTAATGCCATAATAATGAAGCGAAGTTGAACATTTTGCTGTCAGATTAATGCTGAAGAATAATTAAAGAGCTGTATCAAAAGTTTTTTTTATAAGTTCCAATATGTGTGAACTGGCATTGGTTACACACAAAGTTTGAAAGCGAACGCAAATTTGTTTCTCTTGTATGTTATATAATAGATAATTACGTTTAAATAACTTAGTGCAATATTTTATGCTTTTTGTGTTTATTGTGCATTGTACTCAATAATAATAGAACTATAAATAATTAAGTTGTACTTATTATTGACGTCAGGCGGCATGGTAATGGTTAAAGTTTACATAGCGAAATTTAAAGATAAGTCGGTTTATTGTTCTCATTATAGTTGTAAAGAAATAATATATGAAATTAATAAAATATTTAAAATAATTTTCAATGCATATTTCCACAATGTACTATTTATAAGTTATAATGGGTGGACCTCTACACAAAGCACGAAATCTTACAGAAGTTTAACGAGAAACTCAAGAACACTATGTTGGCAAGTACATGTCCATTAGATTTTGGGTCAAGAGAAAATAATTTACATTATCTCAAGAGACTTGGGACTAACATAGAAATAATGTTCTCAGACTTCGTCGATTTTACTTTGAAGACTACAGAAAACATTAACGGTACGTTCCTCTGTAGTTTGATAATTTAGAAATCATGTATTAAGTTTTGGTTTTACTCGGTTTATTATACAAAAAACAAATAATTTTGTTTCACACTGAGCGTAGACAATTACGATACTTATATACACTCCAGATAGCCCGGCTCACTATACTAAATCACTAATGTAAACTAAAAGTAATAAATCATAATTCAAACCATGTTTTAAATCCGACGAAGATTAAAATTCATAAAAATTATTTGTCATTTAGATGTGTATTTAAGAGTATGGTACTTTCCCCGAAGGCACGCCACTGAGTTTTGATGTGATTTCTTTAATACTAAATTTAAGAGATCCGTCATTTGGACGGAACAACCTTGGATACGAAGTTCCATGTACTAATATGCATTTGACTTTTTTATATTTTTATACTGCTTTTGGGAACATTGCTTTATATCTTTTGCACAGCAGGAAAAATATGAATAAAACAACGCATAACATTTCTAGAAATTTGAAAGAAAACCATTAAAATGTATCCATCCGTACATTTAGTGTTAAAGATATTATTGAATCTTTTGTCGCTGTGATAGGTCTGTTCTAAATGCGGCGGGGCTTAATGTTATAGAAGTTTGTAACGTTAGGGTTATATTTCTATTGAGCTTGATATTCCAGTGAACGGAATGTCGAGTCAAAACCGACATGTTCTAAAAACAGCAGTATTTGATTATCATCATGTCATGGATCATGCATGATCAGTGGGCTTAAATGTTAATTTAAATGTTTTTGCTTTTTATTTACATGGACTACCAGTGTTCATTTTATGAGTCATTAAAGACGATTGTTCACAATTGATTTGTGCAAGTCAAGTGCGATCGCCAGGGGCAATTATCTAAAGTGTAAATACGCCCAGTGGAACTACGCGGGTGTTTTCTTTTCTTTAATGCGCCTTGACCATAATTTGTAAAGTGATTGAGCGATTTAAATTACCACTTGTCTGGATTTTATCCCTCCATTACAGAGGACCCGCATACATAAAACTACCTATTTATATAATTTTACATTTACATTTATTATTATACGTTTGGCTATGGAAAATATTTATTTAGAAGGACTATTTTAAATTTGTTATTAACAGAATGGTAAAAGGTTAGAGTGTAGGTTGTTGAAATCAATAATTTACACTATCACTTTCAAGAATTGTGTGTCGAGACCGGATACGACTAGCCAAAATTGTCAATTTACGTTTCGGTTTTCAGGTTTACCATTAAACCGGGGATCTTTAAATGCTTTTAAACTTTACGTAACGTCAATCAGATTCATTTAACAATCACATTGCCTTTAAAGAACAATTAAAAAAGGTGTACAAGGTGTGAGAAAATTAATTTCTTTTTGCTAATAAGTCCTTCCTGTGTGACTATTTTCGACATTGATCATGGTACTGCTTTATTATTGTTACTAATATTTTAAAAATTCTCTTAGTATAGAAATTGTTTAAGTAATGCAGGACTGTTAAATCTTGTAACACATAGGTACAATATAATTGTAGCAAATCGTGTTTGACTGATGAAATTATACAATAGTAATAACATATAATATATAAAACGTCAATTAAATATGATGTTCAGCACATTCATTTTTTTCGTATAATCTAAAAACAATTACGGCAAACAGTAATTTTTTTAATAGTATTTCTTCTAGTTAAACATACATTTGGTCAGATCTTTGTGAATTTGGTCAGGTCATGCAACATTCGCCAACCTGCACTTGATATGTGTAATGGTCTACGGTCTTGCCTCTTAAATTGCCATATGAAGCCTCGTGAATATTATATATATCATTTAATGTTTTTGAATAATATTTAAGGTGCATCTGAAGACGAGTTGGACAGCTTACGTTCGTTAGTAGGAAAGGTGAAAAATGAGACGGAGACGTTAGTGCGTTGGGTGCGCGTGTCGCACGCAGCGTTGCGCGTACGTTGCGAGTCACCTATGTGGACGAAAGAACACGCCGCATTACAAACGCGTCGTGACACTTGCTTCTCGCAAGCTGTAAGTTAATTTGATGATAGAACTAGATAGAATAATGAACGTTATGAGATTTATTACGATCAAGAGAAATAAACAGTGCTGTATATAATATTAAACATTAGAATAAGTCATCAATAATAATTCGTCATATGTCAGAAGAAAATAGAGATTAAATAACCACATCAGAATTAGTGGGTAACAATAATTATAGAATTTTATTTATAATTACCGTTACGTATTGATCGTCTCCCTGTGGCATTTCTTGCAATCACCAACCGTCACCAACTTAAAGAAAAGTACGGGCAACGGGGAAAAGTCTCGCTCGTCGGCGAGCGAGACGGGTGACGATCGTGGTGTGTTTGTGACTAGTGTTGTAGGTGCATGTGGTGTTG
>DWQX01000761.1:0-36303 GCA_018245475.1 Pharmacophagus antenor
CCCCCCCGGGCCCCCCGCCCCCCCCGGGGGCGGGGGGGGGGGGGGCGCGCCGGGGTGGACGTTTCGTTCGCCACCCCTGCCGTCGCAGCGCGGGTCCTTAATTGGCACGTCGTCACAGAGACGGAGAGCCTGTCGGATCGCAGGTACGTCCGCTTCGAGGTCTCGTCTTTTACGAGCGAGACCGGCCGGCGTAGCGCCCAGAATGGGGTTTTCTCCAGATGGGCGCTGACCCGCCTGAACGAGGAAGCGGCCGCCGAGGCCGCATTTGTCCAGGCGTGGTTTTCACCATCTTACGCCGGTACCGAGGTGGACGCGTCTGCCAGGTCTGCAAGGTCCGAGATGCTGGCAGGTATGGACGGGGTCCCGTGGGGACGACCCTACATAGCTGCTCGCAATAAATTGCGGGCAGCGGGTCCTCCCCTTACGAAGTCCCTCGATCCGGGCCTGCTAAGCGGATTAGTCGAGTTGTTCCCCAGTCGGGATCCCGGATACACTCCGCCATCCATGTGCCGGCGCAGGAATACCATCATTGAGGGACCGACACCTTTTGTGTCAGGGTCCAAACTGGAGGCCGCAACGGCGTGCCTCCGGAGCAAGGGCACCGCTCCGGGACCCGATGGTATCTCTGCGCGGGTACTAGGCATCGCGGCCCCGCATCTCGCTGGGGAACTACGGGAGCTGCACGACGCGTGTTTCGCGTCGGGCAGCTTCCCGAAATGTTGGAAGACCGGCCAGCTATGCCTTCTCAAGAAGGACGGGCGCCCGGTGGACTCCCCGGGGGCATATCGCCCCATCGTTCTTCTCAGGGAGGACGCCAAGGTGTTCGAGAAGGTCATAGCCGGCCGTCTACTGGACCACCTGGCCTCGGGGGGGCCGAACTTGTCGGAGCGCCAGTACGGTTTTCGTGCTGGACGCTCCACAATGGACACCCTCACGAGGCTAAGGAGTACTGTCGAGGAGGCGACCAGCGTGGGAGAGGTGGTGTTGGCGGTGTCTCTTGACATCGCCAACGCGTTCAACACCATTCCCCACGCGACCATCCTGGAGGCGCTGCGGTATTTTCGATTGCCGCAGTACATTCAGCGATTGGTGTCCCACTACCTGGCTGATCGCGAGGTGGTATATGTAGCCAGAGGTGGTGAGCTGCGCAGACACCGGGTTGAGTCTGGTGTTCCACAGGGGTCGGTTTTAGGCCCTCTCCTGTGGGACATCGAACACGACTGGGTGCTGCGCGGCGAGACTCTCCCCGCTATGGATATCATCTGCTATGCAGATGACACCCTAGTTACAGCCGGGGGGAGTCGACTGAACAAGACCGAGGCGATCTTGTTTCGGGGCTCGAGGAGGCGTGCACCACGTGATGCTACCATCTTAGTCAGTGGTGCACGCATCGACGTAAGGGCCGAGATACGATATATCGGTCTGCTACTAGATGATAGGTGGAGTTTTCGTCCGCACTTCCGCCGCCTGACGCCTAGGCTCCTCCGGACGGCCGGCTCACTGAGCTGGCTGCTTCCGAATCTGGGGGGGCCAAGTGTTACGTCCCGGCGACTGTATGCGGGCGTGCTCGGGAGCATGGCGCTCTACGGGGCGCCGATATCGGCGGCCTGTCTCAATAGAGACTGTCGCCCATCTCCAGAAGGCGCAGCGGGCCATCGCTCAACGCGTGGCCCGCTGCTACAGTACGGCGGCGCGGGATGTCGCCTGCGTGCTCGCCGGCACTCCTCCTTGGCGCTGGGAGGCGGAGGTCTCGGCCTCCGTCTACGAATGGCGGGCGGAGCGGCGGGCGCAGAGCGACAACCCGGCGCCGCGAGAAGTGGACACCGTCAGGCGTTCCTTGCGGGAGGAAATGCTGTCTCTATGGCAGCAGGACCTCATGGCTTCGTCGGCCTTCTCACCTTCCGTTTCGCGCAGCTCTTGACCGGGCATGGATGCTTCGGTCATTATCTGTGCCGAATCGGTAGGGAGGAGACCACGAGGTGTCACCAGTGCGGTGCGGCGGATGACACGGCACTTCACACTCTTGCGGTGTGCACTGCCTGGTCGGAGCAGCGCCGTGCTGTTGAGGCCTTGATCGAGCCGGACTTCTCTTTGCCGCGGGTCATGAATGCCATGATCCGCGACGAGAGGGCCTGGGGGGCCGTGTCTTCCTTCGCCGAGGGGGTCATGATCCGCAAGGAGGGCGAGGAGCGGGAGAGGGAGGTAAACTCTCGTAACCCGCTCCGCCGAAGACGAAAGAGGCGGCGGAGGCGGTTGCAAGACCGTTTTCACCCCCCGAACGCAGGTGCGCGGAAAACCGGTGGTGGGACGCCGGCGTTGACCGCATTGCACGCACCTGCACCGCCTGTGGACGCAGTTCCTGCGTCCACGGCTGCACCTCCCTCGACCATCTGGGGGAGGGCACAGGCGGGCCCGATCACGCGGGCATCCTCTGGCAGGGTCGTGGTCGTGTCCGCAAGGCTTCCCATGACTCTGCCCGGCTCATCCGATGATGCCACCCTCACTCCGTCCTCATCGTCCGACTCGTCGGGCGACGAGGACTGGGTTTGGGACGGCGGAGGAGGGAGCGAAGAGGACTAGCGGTTTACCGCCGCGGGGTTTTTAGTGGGTAGCCGCTGGGTCAATTTCCAGGAAAAGTGCCTTTCTTAGGGCGCCGGTAGCCCCACACACGCCACCCCCTCCCACGGGGGGGGTTACGGTGCAGCAATGCATTTTCCCCACGCAAACAAAAAAAAAAAGGTACACCTCCTCGACTGAAAATTTTGCGAGTGGTTTCGGCGTAACTTTCCCCATATTTGTAATCAGATTTCACAATTATAACGCATTTTTCTTTCGAAAAGTGCTCCATTTTTAATAATCGTGATAAACAGAGGTGACAGCTCTTAAATTTCATAGTTGCCACTTGCATGAGAAAAAAAATATTCCAATTTTAAAAAGTGTACTCTTACTGATAGACCCTTTAGTTCACTTAATTGCGTACATAAAAAAACAAGTTTGATTTATTTTAGTCTTATTAAATTGTAATTAATAAATATAAAAGAATATATTTTTATAGGCACCAGAGCTGCCAGAGCCATGGAGTGGTGTACGAGATGCGTCGCAGCACGGACCACTTTGCCCACAGTACAATGAACGTATGGATCGCATAGAAACAGGCAGCGAAGATTGTCTCTATATTAATGTTTACACAAAATCTTTAACGCCCGCTCATCCCCTTCCTGTAATGGTTTGGATTCATGGCGGAGGATTTTATACGGGCTCCGGCAATTCGGAATATTATGGACCAGAGTTTTTCATGGCGCACAAGGTCATACTTGTCACATTTAACTATAGATTAGAAGTACTAGGATTTCTTTGTCTTGACAACGAAGAAGTTCCTGGTAATGCAGGCATGAAAGATCAAGTAATGGCTTTAAAATGGGTTAAAAACAATATCGCCGTATTCGGAGGCGATAGTGATAACATCACAATCTTTGGATGTAGCGCAGGAGCGGCATCGGCATCTTACCATATGTTATCAAAAATGAGTGAAGGTTTATTCAACAAAGTAATTTGCCAAAGCGGCGTTTGTCTTAATGAATGGAGTCTAAATATATACGCCAAAAAACGGGCATTTCAATTAGGAAAATTATTAAATACGGAAACCGATGACGCAATGGAATTATTAGAATTTCTAAGAAATGTTCCCGTACATTCCTTGGTTAACATTCAATTACCAACGCTCGATGTTGATTATTTTGATTTAACTGATAATATTTTATTTGGCCCTGTCATCGAAAGGTCTGATTTAAAAGTAGAAAATTTTTTAACAGAATCTCCAAAAGAATTACTTAGAAGAGGAGCGATGTCTAATGTTCCCGTAATAGTTGGATATACGTCGGCGGAAGGTATAGAAACGGCACGAAAACTGGATCAGCTATTAGAATTTCTGGCAAAAGTTGGTAGCATCGTACCTAGAGAAATTAAGCTAAGTTTGAATAGAGAGGAAATCAAGAAAATTGATGAGAAATTACGTCTTAAATATTTCAATAATAAACAGATAACGACTGATATGTTGCAGGAGTTAACAAACCTTCAGACGTACAGTTTATTTGCTTATAATGTTTACAGATTTGCCTCATACTGTAAAAAGATGAATTCTAATCCTGTTTATTTATATAAGTTTACAGCGGAAACTGAACGAAATTATACAAAGAGTTTTTACAACATGAATAAGTTAAACGGTGTATGTCACGCAGATGATCTTCCGTACCTTTTCAACGTGACATGCCTTAATATTCCTATAACCAATAATTCTACACATGTTATAAAAAAAATTGTGGAGTTGTGGACAACCTTTGCGCTAACAGGGTTAGTATATATATTAAATTATTATTTATTTTTGTTGTTGCTATTACAACCACAAAAATATTGCTGTCTTAGAGTCAATGCGTTACAGTCTGCAAACATTTAATTGGAACAGCGCTGAATTTAGTCTAAATTAATATAGTGTGGATATGCATTTCACGTTTTTTAATCTAGCGACTTTTATCACCATTCACCACTTACCATCAGAATCGTGGTCAGCATAAGATTTTGTATTCCAAATCATCATAATATAGCGAGCTTTATTTATTTACTTTTAAATATGTACCAGTCGACTAAGTTGGGGTCCGTAGTCCTATACTTTCACCATATCCGTCCGTACGTCTGTTGTGCCCAGCTCACCCTAGGATCTTACTAATTTAAAATCGTTATACATATTAATCACGCCTTTAATAAAAATGGTAGCGACCTCCTTCCAAGTAAAGATGATTTTTTTATTATTTATATCTAGTTCAAGGTACCGTAAGGTATAAAAATACATTTTCATCACTAACACTGCGGTCGGAACGCTTTTGACGTTTATTATGAAAAGCATACATGATCTCACTGACGTAACGGACTTGTAAATTAGTGCATGTATTAAATAAAATTGTTACTATATTCTCTGAAAGTTCACTACTTTCGATTCCAGATGCACATGTTCTCTAAAATTCTTCTATGTCGCACGAACAAACATTATTACGTATTACGCACTGTTGTACGTTGCCGACCGTGTTGTTTAGCCATAATCTTTACAAAAAAAAAGTTATTTTGTAAAAACATAAGATTTGAAAATGCTGTCTTATTGTGCTACAGCTTCGTGCTGTACACCAAGGGCTATTTGGAAAGACTAAAACGAAGACGTGAAGTTTAACAAGCATAGCTTATTTTAGATTTTCTTTCCCGTCACTTTTATCTTATCGTATTTAATCTACAATTGACGTATAATTAAACAAATACCGATGAAATTTGATACAGAATGCGAAAGAATACAAAGCGATACCGAGCCAAGCTCGACATCGGACTTGCTGAAACGAAAGGCGATGTCGATTCCCACTCGACATCAGACCGCAAAGGGTCTATCTATTTGCGAATCCAAAAAGATAACTTCGATATTATAAAAATTTGGTCAGCGTAATAAATACTATGCTGCGCGTGAGTTAGGATGCACTAGGCCCGTATTTGTTTTATTTTTCAATTCCTACTTTATGCAGAACTTTTAGTTAATTTTTATACAAATCGTTTTGTTTATTAAAAAAATATCTATTTCACAGAAATCCCACAGAGACGAATTGTGTGAAATGGAATTCTTATGTGGATAAAACACGGAACTGTTACATAATTGGTGAATCGTTTGAATGTGTCGTAAATCCAGATGCAGAACACATTGATTTTTGGGAAGAAATATATGTAAATGCACTCGGAGGTGACTGGAAACCAAAAACGGTTTGTGATAAAACAAACAAAAATCTCACTATATCATAGCGTTCTGTAATTTATGAGGATTAAAAATAAATAAGCTTTTGTTTTATTTGTTCATAACATAGTTTTATAAAATTGGCAAAGTATACTGAAGTATTAAATGGTTAAACATTCAATCATGTTCAATCTTTTGATACGTTATTGTATACTGTTGTGTGAAGTTTACCTGTGATTACCATTTCCACAGAGCATCATATTATATACTCGTATATTATTCATGTAGGATTATTCTGGTTTAATGACAAAAATCGTTTTCAATCAATTTTAATGACAAGATTTTCTTTAATTCAATAAAAGGACATATGTAAATAATTTTATTGTCTCCTTGTTTCTTTCCTGGTTCTTCTCAGGAGAGCCCACGTTTCCGAAACCAGCGTTTGGAGTCATTTGACCAATCGAGTGACTGTGAATGCCTAGTTAAAGTATATTCTGACTTTTAATTAAATATATTTTATTTTTGTGTCATGTGCAATATTAAAAAAATATATAAGAATTTATTTATTAACGTAGTAATTTTCACCTATCCACAATAAATAAAACTTTTAAGTGTTTTATAATTGTAACAAATAACTTTTGCTTGTGTCTAAGTCCGCAGCTAGTGCCCCGATGTACTAATTTTTATTCAAACAAAACAACTGTGACATGAAATGAATTAATTACGTGTTAGACCCACAATAGCAACATTACCACTTTTATGACCACATTGCGCAGAAAAATTACGGTACAATATCTTTATTATTCGACATTTAGTCATGAATCTCGTACAAGTCCATAAACTCGTGCTGAAACGTGGGGTTATGATATACTTAAAATACAATAGATACTTCAATAAAAAGATTGATAGACGCTTTTGATTGGGCTTGTCAGGATTTGGAAAACTCCGGAACATCCTCACCTCCCAAATTCCTCAATCCCTAAAGACTAAAATCGTCAACCAGTTTGTCCTCCCTGCGATCACCTACGGAACGGAAACAAAAACTCTGACTGCTGAGCTGGTCCACCAACTTACAAGTCACTCAACGTGCGATTGAAAGAGCTACTCTCGGTATTTTGCTAAGGAATAAGATCCGAAACGAAGTAATTCGTCGGAGAACAAAAGTTGTCCACATAGCTCTTAAAATCAGTAAGTTGAAGTGGTAGTGGGCCGGCCAATCTGCCGAGTCACCGATATGGCAGGTGGGGGAAGAAAATCTTGAAGTGTAAGCCGCACATGGGATGGGATGAAAAAAAAATTAACAGAGAACCGCATATGGTGGAAGGCTATGTCCAACAGTGGACTGACACAGGCTGATAATGAATGAATGACAATAGATACAACCTCAAGCCTCCATTACCCTGCTTATCAAAAGTTAAGCTACAGAGTACCTCTCTGTCTTGAGCGTTCAGATACCATATGCTTATTAAAGGGAATGTGTTGCATCAGCTTCATTGTTATCAAAGTAATTACGTGTAAAGAAACGCGAAATTTGCTGTGAAATGTTGAAATTTAATCCCCTTTACCCGAAACGATATACACCTATAATTAAAAAAGCAATACCATTGAATAGAAATTGTGAACAGATGCAAATGTAATCTCTTCTAAAGTAAGAGTGTTTTTTTAATTTTCATAACGAGACGAACTTCGTGGCATAGTTTTTCAAACATTAAAAACGGACTATTCAGTAAAGAGCTATACATAATCAAACATTTTTTTATCAGTTATACGCTAACACGACCTCCATTTCACCTTAAGTCATGTGACAATATGGCCTTATATATACCTTAAATATACCCGTATGAATGTGTGAGCACAACAACTCTGTTATGGCAACAGAATGACATTGAGAATGGTACCTAGCCAAGCGAGTTCGGAAAACCCTACCACCATCCAGACCACACTACTCCTGTGACTCGGGATTTAGAGACTGGAATGACCTCGGCATTACAACTCATAAAAATATAACTTAAAATCGACATGTTGAATTGAAAAGCTTATAGTTAATCCATTTTAGGTGTTATTTAACTTTGTAAAATCATTCATTGCTGTCTTTATTGGTGAAAGCATAAGATAAACTGACCAGAATTGTTTTGGTGCTTTTGCGCTTTACAATTTTAATTGTTTAAGGTTTGTTGAAAAAGTAAAACATTTAAGAATTACTGCTTATAATTATATTTAAACTTCAATCTCTTACAAACGTATATACACCGCATAATACAATAGCGCCGCATTTTCACCTGAACAAAATTTGAAAATTAATTAAAATCATTAGTTCTATAAGAATATGTCTTTAAATAAAATTTTTGCCTAGTGTAAAAAATATAAGTTTTGCATGTATACAAATAATACAGCGACGATAACATGATTGATCGAATGCAAATATTAAAATCAATTTGTAATAGAAAACCAAATGTATAATTGCGAGCTGGTAAAGGGATACATTTATGTGAAGAATATAAACCGTCAACAAATTTGAAAACATATACAACATGCATATTGTTTGTTATGCTACTTACTACAATATTAATTAATTTAGTAAACAAGTCACATTATATAATAAAATAATCATGTAATAAGGTGGCGCTATAGCAGTGCAGTGCTCTATACTAATGGCTGCTAATAGTTATCACTGTGACTTAGTCGTTAGCAGTGGCCGATAAGGAATTTATAAGGATCCTCGCTTTCGAGAATACTGTATCCGTTCAAAAGCGTTTCTGCACTTCTCACTTAATTCTTGACGAACTGACGCAACATTCTAGTAGAACGACCAGTAAATCTTAATATTTTTTTTATTTAGTGTGCCCGAGAAACAATTGCCAATTGTCTCTGCCTACATAAATGATGGCGAAAAAAAACAAGTTTCCTGAAATTTTATGTCGCTTTTATAGGGACATTTGATCTTATATAATTTTTCATAGTGTCGCGAATATGGCGGTATTCGTTCGTTAAGTGTTAAAGCACTAAAAGTTGCGAATGTTAGGTTTAAACCGATAAGGAACCAGCATAAGATTTTCTTTACTCACGAAATATGTGTAATTTAAAATAGAATAGGTACTTAAATTTCAATACTTGTAATATATAATAGCAACGCGTTGATTAACACAAGAGGCTAATGAGGTTTACCAGGCACCAGTAATGAGTAACTATTAGCGACCAGTAGATCTCAGTAATTGAAATTATAATAGAATGTATTAGCGGCTAGTACCGGCCGGAGCGCGAGTTGCGCGGCGGGTCACGGCGGCGCTCGCGCGAGCGGGAGCGACGGCGGCGCTCACGGGAGCGGGAGCGGGAACGTCGGCCACTTTTGCCTCGTGAGTACAGGTACCTGCGATAAAAATACAGTAGGTGAAACACATGTACACATCTTCACTATGAGTGGACATCTTTACACGAGGCACCGCGCCGCAGAGTCGACACGCAACATTGTCAATCCTCTTTAGAAGTCCGTTTAGAATCTAAGCATGTAGGCTTTAGTTAGCAATCGATGCACATATCGGCGTCTCGTGTAACGAAAGGGTAAAACCAATGTACTACTGAAATAATATTTCAGATAATAAAACGTGCCCCATTATGCATAGTAAAGTCTGCATCTGAATTGTTTATAGTCGTCACTTTAGACCTTTACTTTTGATATTAAGACATTGCATGCGGAGGGAATCTGTGATCACAGTCCGAAAAAGAACTAACGTTGAAAGCGGCAGACTGTAATCTCCGTTATGCAAAAGACGGCATTCGGTAGCGTTGAAGGAACTTGCGCTTTATTTTATCCTATTTTTAAATTTTACCAGTTTTGTTTAGAGAGTTATTTACCATTTTGTGTCAAATAAACAATAAAAAATAAACACATAAATAAACAATGCCTGCAACAAGTAGATCGACTTCAATGCAAGTCAGTGTAATCTCAGATTGTTGGCTCACCTTAGAAAAAATAACAACTACTTCTAAAGTAAAATATCCCACTAGAAAGTGTCGCATATACATAGCGCGAAAAATTTGTGTAGCAAAACTATATACCTGCAGTTTTTGTAAAGTACCGCTACATGAAGCAGATTGCTTTGAACATTAGCAAACAAAAATTAAATACTAATTAAAATGAAGAACGAAAATAAGATTATATGTAATTAAATAATCAATCTTTTATTTACAAAACTATGTCATATCAATAACATCTGTAAATTAACAAATTGACTAGTATGCAAAAAACCTGGATTTGCCCACTACACATTCAATAACATGGAAAATCATGACCGCATTCTGTGTTCAGCAATTGAGAAAAAGACAAAGTGAGGGAAGTCCACTGTCCTAAGTAGTAAATCTGTAGTGGTAGAGCAAAATGTATGTCTCCAGCACCTAAATAAGAGGACAACTTGAAATGGAATTAAATGAACCCTAATTTTTGTTAAGAAAAAACTTTCTTGTTCATCTTTATTCCATGGGCGTAATTGATTTATTAAATATTCATTTTCAGATATATAGATATAAAATAAAACTCCACTCATTGCAGTCTCCAGAGTTTAGCGAATTAAAACAAAGAAGTGATTTAAAAGTCTGTTTAACAAAATCCTTGTTATTATATTACACTTGAGAAAAAAATTTTTACCTTCTAAGTTCTCTTGAGATAGGCTTGAGGTGCATGAAATTACAAAATCCACTTCTTGTGCACTCCCCCATCTCGTATTGGCGACAGCAGGCTTCGCGGAAATCTGTCACTGGTGATAATTCAGCATACACTGGACGACCACCAAACCAGCGGTTATTAAGATCACTCACAGCCTTCTCTGCATCTTCTTCACGTCGGAACTAAAATTGATTTATGTTAATCATATTAAACAAGAGTAATACTAAAGTAAGATTAATTATAAGAATTATTGTGTTCAAACATAATATTAGATGGTACATATTGTTTGTACAACTATTTTTAGAAACCACTAAAATAATTACAACAAATATTGTTATATGTATGTATACTATTTTCATGGAAACATTTTTTGCAACTTTGTTATAACATACACCCAGACCGCACTAGCATTTCAACATCTATACTGTCCAACCTGTATGAAATGACTGATTTTGAAGAAAATAACGAAACTGTGCTGTCCAGTTAGTTACAACTGGTGTCTAAATTATTTCTAGAATGTTCAACACATCCATTTTACAAATGTGAGACAAAAAATCTTAACTGACTGAACAATTTTTGTAGACTTCATCGAGTTTCTGTCTAGATATTGATTTTGGTTTTAATTTTTAAAATAAGTGTGGATTAACAAAATACACACTAAAGAAAATATAATGTGTAAGTATAAATACAAATAAGACTATGTATTATTTGCACTATATATGTATTGGATTAAAAACTTGAGCGAATTTATTATAGAATTTATGTCAAGGTCTTAGAATATGTTTTATCTCTAAGAAATATTAATTGGCTCACCTTAATATACACATTGCCGACCAAATGATCTCCTAAATTGTCACACACATTCATTTCTTCTATTACTCCATATTTATCTTCACATTCAACAAACACATCTTCAAAAAAATTATCATAGTGTTCTTGCATCTCTTCATCAGAGACATTTGCAACAACCACTGTAAATGAGACACAAAATTATTTAATAATTTTTTTTTTTTGACAAAATTGATTAAATTTACAGGAAAATTATTAATGTAAAATGACTTTTACACAATCACTAAATTTTATTGAATTTGCAAAGGCTTTTGGTTTTAGAACTAAAAATTATTAAATAGAAGATAATAGTAAATAGTTTTTATGTTAGTACTTTTGAATGGACACCTCATTAGTCTGCTATATTGATTCTAAAATAATCAATTAAGTAGTACTGATATTTACTCTAAGAAATAGATTTACCCAGTAAACAACATGTTTCAGCATTTTTTTAATTATCCCCTCTATAGGTCTAGAGGGGCTCTTCTAATTCACCTTTTTAATTGCACTAACATATCTGAGAATAACTCTAATAGCTATAACAAAGCTACAAAAATCTGTGGCTATGGCTTTAATTTCCTTTACTTTTAAGTCCTGATATAATAATATGAAATATTAAGTAAAAATATCTTGAAAGTGACAATTATTATATGATCACTCATGCAAATACACATATATAACAACTAGTTAATAAATTAATATTATAACATAAAAAGAATAGCCAAAGACAATAAAAATTTTTGCATAAAGAAATACAAACATTTTAAGTAATTATAAAGATTAGGAATAGGATTTTTTTTTATAAGGTGATGGTTAACACTTGTTCTCCATTTCAGCTAATGTCAAGTGATAATTAGCAGGATGGTGAAGTGTATTTGCCCAGAATACTTCTGAATCTCACATTATTAATGCTGGAAAACTGCAATGTTGTTATAGTAAGGGAATGATATTGAGAATGGTAGCTAGTTAGGTGGGTTCAAAAAACCCTATCTCTATCTAGACTGCACTACTCCTGTGGCCCGGGAATGAAACCAGGGACCTCCGTGATATGCGTTGAGGAGATAAGCAACTGCTCCACAGAGGCAATCAAAATTTTCTAATCTCATTTGCTTTTACTTCTTATGCAAATAAAATTAGAACTTTGTAGTAATGAACACAAAAAAAGCCAATAATAATACCCATTAGTAAAAAAGTTAAAATGGAATCAAAATTTAACATACCCAGCAACAATTTGTAATTTTTATAAACGAAAATAAATGATTTGTAATTTTTATAAAACATCTAAATTCTTTTCTACCTTGGTAAGTCATTAATTTATTCCTTAAGTTAACACTTGTACGCTAAGTTTTTATGTGGTTGAAAAGGAACATCAAGCCTGTGTTTTCTTATAAAATAATATATTGAACCACTTACAGTGGCTGCCATCTGCAGATTTTGCTGAGTTTTGTGGATTTACATAAAGATTCTGTAGTAGTACCGTTTGAGAAAATGTAGGTTTATTATGTATACGAGAACAACGGTCTCCATGCCTGCATGCCCCGATTTTAAAATAAAAGGAGCAGTTTACTCTGGAAGCAAAAAAGCACAATTTATAATTCAAAAATTAGCTTTATGTTATATTTAAGCAAAATCTATATCAACAAGATAGTGAAACATAATAACGTAAGCATTCGCTTAAAACGATTAAAATAATAACGATTTTTATTTCATTATGTTAGAGGAATATTAGTTACTAAAACATAACCTACAAGTTTTCGTATAAAACTAAAAACAATATAATTATTCTATTATTGGAAATTTAGCATGAACTGTATACTCAGCCAGCATGAAATTAAAACACTTAATTCATTTTACTTACTTATCCTTTTCAGTACCGAATATAGCGGCTAAATACTCAGCCATTCTTTAGTTACAATGGATACAAAGTTTATTATATTTTGTTCAGTTATATTTAAAAAAAAAACCTAGTAATTTAAATATTTTATAAACACTTTTAGTGCTTTAATTGTTTGCGCTATAATAAAGACCAAACAATCTTTAAATGTTGATCAAAACGCTAGGATCGCTATAGAAATACAAGTTGCCAAACTTGCAATTGACGCCATTATTTCTTAAACAGCTACCACAGATATCAATTTAATCTTCTCCTTGAAATTACCTCCCTCTTATTGGTTTTAAATTGTTAAAAGTAATATCTATCGATACGACATTTTTAGCATATGTACTGAATATAAATTATAAAAACATTTTTATATTACAATATCACATTGCATATTTGAATATATTTATTGTTTTCTTTTTTATATTTTACTTTTAATAATTTTATTATGAAAAATAACGTTGCTGAACCGTTAATAGTGCTTCCTGTCGAATATTAGTATTAAAATTTAAGACTAACAGTACTTTTTTTATCAAAAAATCGAACCGACCTTAATATAAACTGAATACTTTAAATAGAAATTATGTCAAAGTGTAAAATCAATATTCCTTACTACAACAAATTTTTATGTTACAAAATATGAATTATTTTTTAAAAAAATAGTCATCAAAAATGCTTAGTTTCATATTTTAATGTATTAGATTTCGAGATTTATATATTTTTTCGAAGTAAAGAGAACCATTAAAATGAGAATATTCAGTAAAAAAAAGTTATCTGAAGTCAAAAATAAAAAGAAAAGGTATTCTTCGAATAGAAACCTTGGGTCTTGTAGTCGGATAAAAAGTAATTAAAAATTGTTCAGCACTATCCCCCTTTTAAGTCACAGTATAAACATATTTTGAAATTATAAAATTCAAATTTCGATTCTAAATAATAATAGCCATTAGAAATAATTACTAATAGCAATGCTAATGTGTAAAGTTTAGCTAAACTTGTCTACTGTCGTTTCGGTTATTCGGTTCGCACTCGAACCTATTTTCAGACAGGTTTCGAGTGGTCGTGTTGGTGGTGTAAAACAGAGTGCATGTTATATGTAGATCTCAGTTTGAACGTTTCTGTAATCGAGTAGATTTATCGGATTGAGTTTTAACCTTAAAATTGACTGCTAAAGTAGCATTTTAGCCATGTGCAATATGGTTAACTCTGCTTTTATACCCAGAGTTATTTGTGTTTAAAATAATTTACGTTTGTGCGAAAATTTGTGGAGGTATTTGATTGCGGCGAATGGATCCTGATAAAGTTGTACTTAAACAGAAGATAAATATCCAACAAGTCTTATATTGAGAAATTGGAACTATTTTGATGGCAGAATTCAAGAATTAATAGTAAAAATGTCTTATAATTCTTCACTTGATGACTTTTGCGGATCTAAATTTTGGGTAAGTAGGTCTTTGACCCTATCTATTCTACTTACTACTGTGCGTACGTTGTGAAGCAAAATAGTTACTAGTGGTGTCAAATCGGTGTTTCTACAACCTTGTAAGTTTTCTGATTATTTACCAAATTTATAAATTTTAAGTTGTGACACTACTTCTTGACAATGTACTCATGTTTTTTCTACCGACAAAAGAATATTGCGCTGGGGCAAGAGTTGGATATTAATAACTGAAATCATTATTTTTTTTGTTGAATTATAATTTGTTAATAATTTGTAAATCAGTTTTTCTATTTCATTTTATTTTTACTACTATATTTAATAAAATAATAAAGGTACTACAAAGAATTTTCTAATAAATTTTTAATGGAGCTAACATAAAAGAAAAATTTAAACATATATAGATATTAATAACAATACTAAGTAAAGAAAATTACAGATGCATATTAATTTCTAAGTAATAAGGTATATTGTCTGTGAATCTGAAGTGTTTTAGAGGTTGAACACAAAATATTAGTATTCTAATAAATATTAATATTTTTTTAATCATGAGGCCCTTCCTTTTTGGTGTCAGCCTTGTTATGTAAACTACAATTATAACAAAGTTTTAATTCATAGTACTTGAATTAATATTATTTCTTATTATTTTTCCTTGTTAGTCTAAAATTAAGTTTTTATTTCTTTTTTATTTACATGATTGATGCCTTTCACAATAGATTATGATTTAAAAAATATACCATATATATCTTCTTAAAACAATATAAAATATAAATAAGTCTAATATCTTTTTATTTAGTAAGCTCGGGGTAATAGGGTTTGCATTTATATGGTTTGTGCCAGAATAAGCTTCAAATTGTTTATCATGTGTGTGGTGCCAATAACACAAAAACAACTACACAAATAAAAGTACTTGGTACATGTAGTGTTTGTAACAATAAATTACTTAAATTTTATAGTTTTTACAGAAATAAACTGATGCAAAATTAGTGTTTCCACTCACCACATATCTATAAATTCAAATTCAAAATATACTTTATTCTTTATCCTTCTCAGGCACTTTTATGTGGTCAACTGAACTAACACTCCTGTGGAGAGCCAGACTAGAAAGTCAGAGGTCCTTTTTAGTCGTGATTTTAAAAGTACACATTTCTTTTTGACAAATTAAAAATGATTTTTTTTTCTATATATCATATAAAAATTATCGTCAACTAAATAATGGGGCCTAGTAAACAATGATTCTAACAAGTTTTTTTAAACCTGGTCAAGGGCAGATCCAAATATCTTTTGTGACTCGATTAAAAACTTATTAAAATTGAATGCATAGTCTTCATTCAATAGAGAGAGTTAAAAATATACTTCTTTAATTCATCCTCATCTATGTTCATCAGTTAATAGTCTATAAGGTGAAGTTAAATCTAAATTTATATATTCAATAGATAGGGTATTCCTATTTAATGTAAGAATCTATTTTTTTTTTTCTGTCCGACTACATATGTACAATATTTGTTTTTTAACATCTATAGGATTTCTCACTACTTAAAAGAAGATAATGGGGTGATAATCTAATGGGACACACTGTTTGCAACTTTTTTTTCTCTTTTCCCAACTGTGAGAAATATATAATTTATTTTTTAATGTGCACACGTTCCACGCCTAACATGCGCTTTTTAAGCATTGGCTTGTGAAAAAGTAAATTATAAAAAATATTTGACAAAAAGGGGTATGAATGAATTTACTGAAACAGCATTCCAATGTTATTACTAACTTGATTGTGCTTCCATCACAAGGCCTTTTTTCTCAATAAAAGTACGAGATCGAGTGGCAAGCAACATCCATAACGCTGACGCGATTGGATTGTTTCTTGTGGTCGTTGTACTGTGAGAACTATGCCGATGTACCAATCGCCAATCTCTGACTATATTAAATAAAAAAAACACTCGAATCTTAATTTTTCTCACTTCATTCAATCCAATCAAATCAATCTGTTGAATTTATTTCCTCTGTAATAACAAATGTACAGGTATAGGAATTATTTATACGCGATCATGATTTGTTTCTACTACAGCCTGTATCTACCATACAAGCTAACGCATGAGGCACGCAAAGGTATATAGTTTTTTTTTTTTAATTTTTATTTAGAACTGTTTATCTCGAGATAGAAAGAAAAACTAATAATTATTACAGCTACAAATAGTTACTTTATTTTCATTAGTCCGAAAAAGGATCGTAATTAGTTATATTTTGTGGATATATAGCCGTATAATTACAAAAAAAAATGATTCTCATATACCGAACCTAATTTGGTTTTGCAAAATCTTTTAAATATATATAGGTTAATTTACGATTTCAGCTCTAACGCTCTTGTTTGGCAATATATTGGCTTGTTCGATAATTAATGTCGTTTTTCTCATAGATGTTCCGAACTGCATATTCCATGTAGTCGTTTTTTCTCATAGATGTTCCGAACTGCATATTCCATGTACTACTGATTGCGTGGCTTACATTATTATATACTGATTTTAATAAAATCAGACTTTAGACTAACTTCAGTCAAAAACTGAGCATTATCGGCATATTTTATTGTTTTACTTCTGAAAGAAAGGGCAGATATGCGATGCAAGCTCGGAAAAAATTATGTAAAGTTTATGGTGAGAATTGCCTTATGGGACTTACCCCAGAGCCAGCGTTGGTTTGCTCGCTGTCGCTCTAGAAATTAGAATGTGCAAGATGCACCACGTGATGTTAGACCAACCACGAGTGATCTTGCTGACTCGTAACGAAAAAGATCCTTTTCTAAAAAGAATCATAACGGGTGATGAATAATGAATTATTTACGATAACATAGTCAGAAAACGATCATAGATGAAGCAAAATGAGCACCCACAACCGACATATAAAGCCAATAGTCACCAAAAGAAGATTATGCTTTCTGTGTGATCGAATTACAAAGGTATAATCTACTTTGAGTTGCTTCCGAGAAACCAAACTATTGATTCGACTGCCTACTGTTGTCAACTAATGAACTAATATAAAATGAAATAATAAATGAACTAATGAAGAAATCAAGAAAAAACGTCCAGAACTGACCAATCGCAAAGGCGCGAAGTTTCATGATAATACTAGACACCTTCCACACCTTTTGACAACACCTTAAAAATTAATACAGCTCAATTTGGAAGTCCAACCTATGGCGCTGACTTCACTATCAGATTACCATTTGCTTTGTTTCCTTCAAAACTATTTAAATGGTAAAACTTTAGGTTCCGATTAACCTGTTGAAAATGAGTTGGACAAGTTCTTCGCTACTAAAAATCAAGTTTTGTTAGAACTTGGGATTTTTCTACTTACCGAAAGGTAGCTAAAGGTCATCCAACAAATTAGTTATCATATAATTAATTAATGTTTGTTATTAATATAAATAAAACTATTAACTTTTAAAAATATGAAAAGCAAAACGACATATTATAGAACAACCCAGTACTACATATAAATAGGTATTCATATCTTGAATGGAGCAAAAATGTATACTTATTTTTATATTTCTGGTTCTAGGATAGTAACTTAACTTGGAACACTGATAATCCAGAATTCACGCCATGCTTCGAAAAAACTGTTCTCGTTTGGACACCTTGTATTTATTTATGGGTGGCAGCTTTATTAGATGCTTATTATATTTTAAATAGTAAAGAGAGAAATATACCATGGAATGTACTTAATACCAGTAAATTAGTTATAACATGCCTTTTGATTGTCTTAAAATTTGTGGATCTGGGAGTGACGGTCCATAAATCGTCGAAGGAAGAGGAAGTGTTCAACGCCGATTATTACAGTCCTATCATAAAGATATTAACATTTGTAAGTAGCGCTGATTTTTCTATTTGTCTTTCATATTTAGTCAAGTGTAAAATAGTATTTTTTGTGTATATCATATGTTTGTCAAAGAGTTTACGATTGTTATTTCTTGTTTATTCTGTTAATAAGTACTGTGTGTTTAATGTGTTTCGCTTTATTCTGTCTGCAAATTAGCTGTAAGTATAGTCCAATGTCAGTGATTAGATAATTAGTATTATTTAAGACCATCCATATCTTTTCCGTATTGTTTACTTTGCTATATAGATTTCATCATTCTAGTAATCAAAAGTGAACTTATGAAATAACGGCCGTTTACGACATTTATAGTAACGATACCAAAGTTGATTATGTCATTCACTGTTAAGGTATACATCAAGGAGAGGTTTTTTGTATCAAAAACACTAACGGATCTCTTCAATGTTGTTGACCTTCAAAGAACTATTATGAAATACTAGTTTGGTTTCCATTTTAATTTACCATAAGTTCTCATCCAAAACGATCATTCAAATTGCTTATTCTTTTATAATTTGTTTAGTTCTTATCAGATTATCATATAAAAGTATGCCTGAACTTTTTAAACTGTAAAACAAAATTAGCTAGTATCTAATATCTTATTATTTTCATATGATTGACGCCAATCGGTACGCCATATATTCTAGGCATGGAAAAGTCTGGACTTCGAATATATCCATCAAATGAATTTTTCCCCTTTATTAACTGTATTATTATTTAATACCTGTTTAATAATAATATTTTTTTTCTGTTAAATTCCGAAAAATATTACGTGCAAAATCTTTTCTATGTTCCTTTCCCTTAGCATTAAAATATATGACAAATAAATTTTTCAGGGATTATCAGCTACATTATTATATTACAACAGAAAGTTTGGAATGAGAGCATCGGGCGTCTTGTTCTTTTTCTGGCTACTTTTGATTTTAGCTGGTTTACCTCAACTTAGATCGGAAATAGTAGCACATTATCAGTTGACGGACGATGAAAATGTTCAGTATAACTTTGTCAGTTACATGATCTACTATCCTATGATTATAATAATGTTTATGCTAAACTGTTTTGCCGATTTGCCGCCTAAAGATACACCGTATAAATTTGAAAAGGTAAATTATTATATTAACATTTTTAGTGCGGTGAGTCATACATCTTAACAAATTATGAGAATTAAATAAATTCTTATTTATCTTTATATATAAGCATATAGCACTACTAAAAGTTTTACGCTTTTTCTTTGCCTGTTTGCAATAATCTTTAACATCTGAGAAGAAATTAGTTCCAGAAATTTATGTAAATAATCTGATTTGAGTTGCGTTTATTACTTTCTCTTCATGACCTTCAATTTTTTGCCAGAATCAATGTCCAGAAAGCGCTTCAGGTTTTCCAAGCCGTCTCACGTTCAGTTGGTTTGATCCGCTTGCATTGACTGGGTTCCGACGTAGTTTAACCGAATCAGATCTTTGGGCACTCAATCCGCAGGACTCATCTAAAGAGGTTGTTCCTAGATTTGATAAATATTGGAAACGAACTCTTCAAAAAAGAGAAACGTATGTATTGATTGTTATGATCTTTAGTTTAAAATTTTGAAAAACATTTAGTATTAATGATAAGGAATGATTCTTTTGTCAGTTCGAATGGTACAAGAGCGACGTATAGTAAGACATCTGCCAGCGTAAACTTCAAGCCGGAAAGTGAAAAGAAACCGGCATCAATCCTGCCAGCACTTTGTCTTGCGTTCGGTGGACAGTTCCTCTTCGGTGCCTTGCTCAAATTATTTAATGATACTCTAATGTTCCTCTCCCCTCAGTTACTAAAGTAAGTTTTATTTTTTATTTATTAAAAAATACACAGAAAGAAATAAACAGCTTAGGAACTAAAATAAGGCTACCTAATATTTTCCCATAAATTTTTCAATGTTTTGTGTTTACACAATGGATCTAAATCTCAAAAAGGTAATTCTTTCCCAAAATAGGAAACATGCATTAACTCTAAATCAAAAAACAGATAATTTATCATATTATTGAGAAAACTTTTATAAATATTAGATTTTAAAATTAATAAGCTATTAATAATACATCTTTTAGGGTTCTAATAGAATTTGTTAAAGGCGACGAACCGGTATGGAAGGGTTATGTTTATGCTGTAGGGCTTTTAGCATGTGCTACGATACAAACTATGTTGTTGGCCCATTACTTTACAAGAATGTACTTTGTGGGCATGAGAATACGGACTGCACTCACCAGCGCCATCTATAGAAAGTCGCTACGAATGTCCAATGCCGCTAGAAAGGAGTCCACTGTCGGAGAAATCGTTAACTTGATGTCGGTGGACGCGCAAAGGTATAAGATAAACTTACTTATCGATTCCTTTAAACCAAAGTCCACATGGTGCATAATATGAAACAGTGCTATAACTTCAGTTAGCATCTTAGATTTTGGTACGGCTACTGTTATATATTTTGGAACACACTTCAGATATTTTAAAACAGCGATTGCAAATACCATGCCTTATCTCTCGTGTTCACTTGCTCCTACTTTATTAAACTACTTAAAATGTTTTCAAAATTACTTTGCAGGTTCTTAGAATTAATGGCCTATTTAAATATGATCTGGTCAGCACCTTTACAGATAGCTTTGGCCCTGTACTTCCTTTGGGGTATTTTGGGTCCCTCTGTACTAGCTGGGTTGGCCGTTATGATTGTCCTGATACCAGTTAACGGTTTGATCGCAAACAGAGTAAAAACACTTCAGATAAGACAAATGAAATACAAAGATGAGCGAGTTAAACTCATGAACGAAGTACTTAATGGAATTAAGGTTCGCCTGCATTGTTACAAATTTAATACCATTATATATATTTTATTGATAATCTTTGAACGTCCATAGATATCTTAAAGATGATTTTTTCCTGTTTTCTGATATCTTATCTTTACGTGATACTGTGAACTGAGAAAAATGTGTCAAGATTTTTTTAAAAAGCATTATTAAGTTATTATTTATCATTAAAAATTAAATGCAATCCAATATACAAGATAATGATGTTCTGAAGTATCTTTGTTTTCTTAGTTATCTTAATTACTAAGAAACTTCTGTTTTAGAACACTTGCTTTTACAGAACCGTTCTTAAATGTCTTAATAAACTTTTTAAATGTATACTTTGCAAACTACGAAATTTTATATTTAAAATAAATTTAGTGCCAGAATTGTTGTTGCATCCAACAGTTGTAAACTTACGTAACTTAAAAATCGCTTTGTTCGTGAAGGTACTTAAAATGTACGCTTGGGAACCGAGTTTTGAGGATCAAATACTTAAAATAAGAAACAAAGAAATGGTTGTTTTGAAACAAACTGCTTATCTAAACTCTGCAACGTCCTTCATATGGTCATGCGCTCCATTTCTGGTGAGTACAAACATTATATAGCATTATATTTTCTTTAATTTACCTGATAAAGCGTCTGCCACTCAAATAACTCTTAATATATATTATTTGCGAAATTATTTACGAAATCTTGAGCATAATCTTTAGTGACTAATAGCAATTATGTACTGATATATTTATATTTGATGATATGGATTTATCATTGTTGACTTCATTTGTGTTGACATTTATTGCATAATCCATATTAATATTGATTAATGATTTTTATTTGAGTTAAAGATTGAGAGTTATGTTAACCCTTTGATTACTAAATTATTTGGAGAATTTTATGCATATATTACGGGTTTAAGTTGTTGCGATCTGAATCAATATGTGGGAGTAATACATTTTATTTGGAATATACTTATAATGGTGAAATAAATATATTTTTGATAGAACATTTCAATTACAAAATGTAAATAAATACGTAATTGAAACAAAATAGAAATATTTATAAAGAACAAGAACGAACTTAAAGTCTAATAATTTTGTACCGTGAGGTATTTTTCAAAACTACTACTCAAATTCAGATGACGAGTTAGACTCGTCCACCGTAACTTCGCCCAAGTAAACAGATGAGTCTCACTCGTCAGATGTATTCAAAGGATTAACAAACATTTTTATCAATTTTATTGATAACCGTTATTACATATTTATATTAATATAAACAATGCATAAATTAACCTTGGAAATACTGGTACGGAGCAGTTGTTTTTGTGTATTTATAACTAATTTCGACAAACATTACAGTTACAGCATCAAGCAGTTATTTTTTCTGTATTTTTATCCGCAGCATTTACATTATTCACCACTAGAGTAGAATATTTTGACAGTTTTAGACCATGACTCTTCTGACGCCCAGTTAATCACTTATTACATGTTCAACCAAATACATTTACACCGTTTTAATTTATAATTTAGACTAACGAAAGATCTTAATCCATCAAGGATATACGACTTTTTCGGCATTATATTTATACACATCCTGCCTATTCTCTCTTCTATTAGACTTTCTAAAGATAATATTATATAAAAACAATAATGTAACATGATTTTTATTCTATTAATAGTTTGTATATAAGAAAGTTTGTTGGTTCTCATATAAGAATTAGGTTTAAAAGTGTTCGCAAGCAAGTATTTACGTAGGTTATAAAACTTCTGAAGTTTCTAATTAGCTGCATCCTGCCGATATCGTACAATACTCAATTTGCAACAGGCTTCTACGGCACAAGATATCGAATTAAAATTTTTCAACAATCCGCAATTACCCATTGTAGCAAGAGTCAAAGTGGATCAAGGTCGGACGACGCATTTGACTAGATTGAAGTGAACGAATATTGGTAGCTTATCGACTTCGAGGACTTTATGTATGTACTATGTATTATATGTAAAGTATGTATGTATGTATTCAATATACTGAATATAATCCATATAATTAATATATATTGTCGTTACACAAACATGTTTGTGTTACGAGGTAAGTCGTATAGTGTTGCGTGTGTATAATTTATTATACGGTACCAGCAATTGTTATTATCACTACTGGATATCATTCGTAAGCTGTTGAGCAAGGCCTTCCACGAGGACTGTCATGGTAAGCGGTACTGTTACGTTTTGTAGGGAATCCTTATCACACTCTATATGTACTTAGTTATCGAATATTTGCTTTCATGAGTCACAATAAGTAAGTCTATCGAAATTTTAAATAAATATTAGATAAGCGGAAATAAAGATATTTTTATCAAAGCTGCGAAACGATACCGGTACTAAAAAGTATTTTAATCGAAAACCTTTTATAGTTTTTTTTTTTTAAAAATACATAATTATAACACTACATCAAAAATTAATAGCCATATTAAATAGACTCGGGCATTAATTTTTTCTTTTTCAAGAAGGCCAATATTAAGAAATTTAAAGATTTAAGCTTATATTTTACGCTGTATAGGGCTTATATACGAAAGCAATATGACGAATATGAGAAGCGCTTGAAGTTGTACTCATAACACTTTGTAATTACAAGAATGAGTAGAATATCCATTATTTCAAAACCTTGGAATAAAATGTGGGTCTCGTAAGTTCACCAATTATTGTGGGAAATATTAATGTTGGTACTATTTCTTTAAAAGAAATTAAAATGCCTACTCTCCAAGATAAACATATTGATAAGTTTCATTATGCTTATATCGGAGACGAACCTTAAAATATACGGTGAAGTTGTCGTAACTTACTAATTTTGTACGAGGGGTGTATAATAAGTAGTGGAATGATATACATACTTCTTGGTAAGAAAAAATATAAATAGTGGCGGGTATAGCTAGATAGATATCTATAATACTAATAAAGCAAAAAGTTTTCGATTCACATTTGTTTTTTTCTGAATGTAGTCATTTGATTACTTCGTTTCGGAACGTGTTTGCGAAAATGGAGAAAATTGAAGTTCGCACGGTAATTAAACACCTGTGCATGAAAAATATAGGTACAGAACAGATAAATCAAGACTAGCTGTAAACATTAGGGTGTTTAATGCCCCTCCAAATTCTACAATTGCACGGTGGTGTGCTGAGTTTAAGCGAGAAGGAACTTCCACCAATGACGACTCACTCTCGGGGAGCCTTCCGACAGCAGTGACAGAACAAATTGTAAAACAGTTGAAAAAAATATTTTATCCGATCATCGTGTTTTGTTCGGATTTATAACAAATAAAGGAAATATTTCGATAGAGAGTGTCAATAATATTATACACGACTATTTGGGCATGAAAGAAGTATCAGCGCGCTAGGGTCCTAGAATACTTACGGATGCGCAAAAACAAATCAGACTAAGAATTTCAAAGCTGTTTAGATGTATTACAAGATCGCTTTTGGCTCGATTCATAACTATTCATGACACCTGGCTTTTTTATGAGATAGCCAAGGGGTAGTAATATGGTGACATATAGAGCCACTAATATGGTGTCGCCCCTGCGCACAAGTCCAAAGTTGCGATGGCTGCCGTTGAAGGTGCTGGCTTTGAATTGATGGAGCAGTCGCTGTTTTCACCGGACCTCGGTCCAAGTGATTTTTATTTCTTTCCGCGGCTAAAGGAGCACCTCAGAGGTCAAAAATTTGATGATGAGGCAGTGTTACACTGTACACGATTTTTTAAGGACAAAGACTTTCTTTGAAAACGAAATTTATGTTAAGAAAAGATATGCCAAGTGTATACTCCTAAAAAGTGACGACGTTGAAAAATGAAGTAGCATTTAATAAAAGGCAACTGCGTCTTAGTCATTCTCTCTACTTATTAAACACCTCTCATATTACTGAAACCATATTTTTTGCTTAAACAAGTTCATTATTCAGTAATAGATCGTCGTGATAATCATGAGTAAAAGATATTTATTTATCCACAAGGTATTAAAGTTACACTGCAAAGTAACGATAAAGGAAAGATTTGAAGTTTTAAATCTCAAAGCTAATAAGTTACACGCTTTGTCATTAATTAAGCATTATTATTTTAATCGTTAATTAATTGAATGTTGTCGGTTTTTCTGTTCAAGGTGACCTTCCTTACTTTCTTCACGTACGTGATATCAGATCCTGAGAACCACGTTCTGAAAGCGGACACAATATTCGTATCGATGTCACTGTTTTACGTAATGCACTTGCCGTTAGGTCTGCTGCCTCTCATAGTCGTGTCAGCAATAGAGGTAGTGCCGTCCGTTGTTGCACGTCCCGCTAAGAGGCTATGGTACTTGCATTACTAACATGCAAATGAAAGATCATGGATGGTTTTCTTTTAATCCGTATCATTTTAATCTATATCATTGTGCTAGGTATACGGCATTATATTTAAAAAAACAGCATCTTCTTTTAATTTTTACGATTAGTTTTCGTGCTTCTGTAACTGCAACTTACCATAAATGCAAACCGGCGAAAGATGAAAGTTATATGAAAAACAAGTTTCTTTTCAATTATAAACGTCGCACTCTTGTTATCAAAGTTTCCTTTTCTTATTAACAGTTTCGGGTGAGTAAGATTATTGCGCAACGGATTTTAATCTATGAAAGAAATTACCTTATGACGTAAGTATCACCTTAATTAGGTGTCGGGCACAATGTTCAATTTTAGTGCGATAAACTATGTTTAAATAAACACGAACTCAAAACGTTTTGATAACTGTTTAACAATCCGTCCTTGTGTCCTCATTGGCGCATATGTGTAAACTTTGAAATGACATTTCTATCTTCTGTTGTCGTATTCTTATACCGGTCGTTACAAAGGATATATTTACTCGTTACGAAAATAGATATATGTAGAACCTGAAACTGAAAAATTACAATGCAAATTTTGTTAAAATTAAAAAAAAATAGACATTAAAGTTCCATAAAACTATTGTTTATTCTTTCTAAGGACACAATATTAGAAGAAATTGACTACACACAATGCGCCTATTTACTTAACAAATATTTAGTTGCAGTTCCGAGTAACGAAAACATTTTCCACTAACAATACCCTAAACATCATATTTTCTGGAATGGTGTCGTAGGTGTCGCTGATGTCATTCGGGTGCTTTGTACTGGTAAACGAAACGGAAGTATTGGATTCTGAGAGGGCTTTCGTAGCGTTGTCTCTTTTCAACATCCTGCGTTTTCCACTATCCATGCTGCCTAACGTTATCTCGAATGTTGTACAAGTAAGTTTTACATAGATATTAACTTATTCTTCTTTATCATTAGTTTATAGAGAGAAAACTATAATTGGTATGCTTCAGTTTTAACAATCTTTTCATTCTGTTAGTTTACAACTAATATAAAGTTGAATGTAGTCGGTGAAGGCTAATCTCAAGAGCATGCTACTTTAAAGTGTACAGAGCAAAAATATATATATACAGAAAAAGATAAAATATGCAATTAAATTCACTTGCCACTTAATTTATGTAATACATTGTTTATATACAGTCTTAAATTTACGTGTTGATTATAATCGGTTATAATTTCTGAAATAAAAACTATTTCTATTCTGTACATGAAGTTTCATAAAGTTAAAAATTGTATTAGGCTTAACATTTAAGCTACAGCATTTTTTTATATTTTAGACTTCCGTTGGCATTAATAGATTAAACAAGTTTATGAATTGCGATGAGCTGGATGTGAACTCCGTGGAACATGACAAAAATGAACGTAAGTATAAATAATTATCGTAACATTCCTTATTATTCATTAAGAAGTCTTGGAGTGCAGAATATCTATTTACTTTCACGAATTTCATAAGTAATGTATAGCATAAACGTTTAACTCCGTGGTTCAGTGTTTTACTGCTTGTCTTGTAACATGAAAGTCGTCGGTTCGATTCCTGAACCAAAAGAGTAGTTTTTTTGTAACCCGTCTAACATAGTACCAACCTCAAAGTCAATCTGCCGCCATAACAGCATTGCTATGTTCCGGCAGTAATACAAATGAGAGGAAGAAATATTTGGGGCGAGCGGCCTCGTTACGTCGCTTAACGTCGTGTAAGATTGAGTTTGAGAAGTGTTAGCCCTTTGCAGATAAAAAAAAATATACGAAATCACTATTATGCGAAATTAAGGTCAAATAATTCTAATTTTTTTTTCTATTTATACATTTGAATTCGTCAACAAAATTTAATATTTAATTTAATAAGAAAATTAGTCAAAAAACGGTTGTCAATGCCGCATAATATATTAAGCCGAAATTGACGTGTCTAATAGAAATCGGTGACGCGAAGACCTTACTGGCCTTGAATGAACTTGAATGATCTTTTTTATTGCGTTGCGACGTCGCACCGACGGTGCTTAAATTTTGAAATAATGTGCATTTGGTTTTTAAATACTCGTGTAATTAATGAACCGCCGCTATATATATTGTCACTTACATTTTGTAAATAGCTTTAATATTTAAATTAGATATCATAAAACATGTAATGTGCATATGTAACGAGTTGGTCAACTACACTCATATGACTCATTGTGCTATGGTACAGTAAACACCGATTAAAACTAGTTTGGGTGCGGGGTGCACATATCTATACGTTATCTCTAAATAATCATTAAAGGTGCAACCTTTAGAGGTTACTGTTGGTAACGTTTGAAATTCAGAAACGAAAATTAACTATGGCGGCTTCCTTAATCCTAACGTACAATCTCCCATCTTTGATTAAATCGATTAACTCGTAATGTTATACATCGCGTATATTATGTAATCTATTTACTTTTTACTACTTCCATTAACAGACAGATTCAGTACCGTCGAAAAGAATATCTATAACGTAATCATCGGAAATGTATAAAACGTTAAATATAACTTAATGGGCGTTTAAGTAAACAAAAATCACTTCTCTTAAAGTCGTTGCAATCGCGGCAATTTATTTTGATCGTATCAAGTAAAGACCAATTGTGTACGTAAGGTAAGTTATTCAGTGGCAACGGTTATCGTAATGATGCAAATATAATTATTATTACTTAAATGTATAAAACTAACTTATAAGTGTTAAGCTAAACATCAGTTTAGGTAAATGATGTGATGTGCTCTATAAATTATATCAAATAATAAAGATCACCGTATGTGACGTTCTGTTTTTGTTGCATAATTTTTTTATCTATTTGTTTATTACATTTTAGTCTACTTTTCAGTTTTTTATAAGTTATCGCATAACTGATGAAAATTTCAAATAGTTATTTAAGTATTATTATTATTTGCGACGCTGAATAAAAAATAAATAAAACAAACAGTTGCCTGGTCTGTGTGGTTTTCCTAGTAATTTTCTAACCGATGATCTCATCTTTACATGTTTTTTCTAAGAAATATTTTGCGCAAATATACCTACTGTATGTAGTATATAAAAAAAAAACAGATTAAAAGTTTGTTAATATAACCTTAACAACATATTATAAGATAGGGCGGTAGTCACATTTATACCGTCAATGTCAAATTAAAAACGACGACTGTACTCGTTAGGCATTTCATAAAGGCTGCTTGATACTAAGACTTCATTGATGTGAACTTAGTATCAAACAGTCACCACGTGGTCAGCCTTTCGGTGTTATGCAAGTTACCTACGGCGAATTACAAACAATCGTAGATATTTCCAACAATTGGATACATTTATGTAAATTGAATTCAAAAATTTTACGAAAAGTCTTTGTAATTTTCTACTGTCAGTGTAATAAGAGTAAGGTTCAATCGTAAATAGACGATTTGTGCAACAGGGGATCCGCTTGTGATCGAGAACGGCCAATTTTCATGGGGCGAAGAGCAGCCTGTGTTGCGCAACATAAACCTGCGCATCCCGCGCGGCTCCCTCGTGGCCGTCGTGGGCGCTGTGGGGTCCGGCAAGAGCTCTCTGCTCGCCGCACTGCTCGGCGAGATGGATAAAATCTCCGGACGGGTGAATACTCTTGGTAAGCTTGTTTTTAATTTAATTATATAACATTCGTAATTCTTAAATTTCGACGTATTGGTATTTGTATTCGAATTGAGGAAAATTGTAGTGAAAATATAATAGAAGCCTAGTTCAATACTAAGTTGAAATAATATGTTACAGCCAATAGAAAATTTTAGACCTTAGACCCATTTCCAACGTAATTATGTCAATAGCAGTCAACTTTGATGCAGTTTTACGCAGTGAATGGTTTAAGAGACTATTTTTGTTTCTTACTTTGAGACAAAAACTTTTATTGGGTATTATGATAAAGAAACATTAAGATACAGATCGTAATATAAAATTAAGGTTTATAGGACACTCAAAAAATTCTTATAAAATAAAAAGGTCTTCCTACAGTTAACTAGGTTTTTTTGAATTACAGTTAAAAACATTTTCCATGTAGACCTTTCAAAAAAAAAAGTCGATGGTAATTTTTTCCTTGTCTTTATACGAGTTATAATTTTTCCACAGAAAATGATGTGCCCATAATATTTTCTAGTCTGTACTTATAATGATGTATTAATTTAGCTCACATCATTGCTTCTGTAGTGCATATCCGGGGTCGTACCGCCGCAGCCGACACAAACACAAATTATACGTTAAATTTAAAACACCACTTTTATGCCTGTAACAATGGCAGCAAAAACCCTTTGTGTTTCCAGATAAAGGATTTTATTAATGCTTGTACTGGATGCAGGCGTGTGTCTTGTTTCACATATAATAATAATATATATTTGTTTTGCATAAAATATGATTAAAATAAATGGCAAAAATTGTTTTGGAGCAACCATTAGAAATATATATATATGTATATATATAATGTTGAAACAATTACATTTTTTATCATACATTTAGGCAGTATAGCGTACGTGCCCCAACAAGCGTGGATTCAAAATGCAACACTACAAGATAATATCCTCTTCGGCAAACCCGTGGACAAAATAAAGTACAATAATGTTATTGGGGTTTGTGCACTCAAGCCGGATTTCGATGTTCTACCCGGCGGAGACCAAACCGAGATTGGCGAGAAGGGTTTGTGCTCCTTTATGTCATTTACAGTAACGACAGCACACTTTCATTTTATGCAATGTATGTCCTAAGCTAAATACATTAAAACAGAGAACAAGAAAATAGTCTGCGGAATCTTTATTGTATGTTTATACTCGTATTTCTGCATTTGAAATTTAATCGTTCTAATGAACCTGTTATGGATGCTACCTGTACTACTACTATTAGATGAGGTAGAACTAATATCGACACAAGATTTGGTTAAATCTAAGAATTAAAATACATTCCACTTTCAAATAAGAATTGCGTCTCGGTTTACTATTTTAATTTAAAGATATATCTTATTTTTTATTTTAATACAAACTTTTTTAATCCGGACGGTTTGTATTATACATCGCGAAAAGCATTGTTGACAGTATCAATGATAACAAGGCAGCGAAGGTCATGATTTGATTGTTACACTTTCGGTGTTCAGGTATCAACTTGTCGGGGGGTCAGAAGCAACGGGTCTCGCTCGCGAGGGCGGTTTACCACGACGCGGACAACTATTTCCTTGACGATCCACTCAGTGCGGTAGACTCGCACGTCGGCAAACATATTTTTGATAAGGTACGTGAAGTTGTAATTATTCAACTTTTAATATTAACACGTTTAATGTTTCCGCCATTGGTGACCAGAAACACGGGTCTCCTAAAAATTTATCATGTGAACAGATCTTAATCGGTTTTTCTTTACTACCATCGTTAATATAAAAAGAGCTTATTTAAGATCTAGAATGCATTATTTAAAAATATGTAGTTTTATATTTACACATGAAATACCATTAATAGGTTTACGCCGGCGTGACCCACCGGTGGGTCACACATGTCTGTACCATGCGACGGTGGGTCACACTTGTCTGTACCATGCGACGGTGTGACCCACCGGTGGGGCCGTACTAATCTGTCATAAGGCGGTAAGGACATCGAAGATATCCTTAATACCCTGAAATTAAAACATGAATAATCTTTAATAAGAACTCTTTTAATTCTACTTTTGTTGGTATAAAATACTCCGTAACCGTTTAATACGCTTGCCGTGCCACAGGGAAACACAGAAATCGACGCCGGCGTGAACGCATTAAGCGAATAGTAGAAAATACAACGTACCAAACTACTAAGCGATCAACACGTTAAAATTCACGTCATTTTATTAAAGGTGCAATAGTTATTTGTTTTGTTAGCGTTTTGGAACAGAAAAATACATATAAAATTCAATGTCCTTAGTGTCATTTTGACTGACATATATCAACGCACAACCTAAACCGCATATCCCAAGTACGTAGTGAGCAATTGTGGAACTGCCATACAAAGTGGGAACCCCGGTTTGCCCTACTAAATTAAACAATGATATGAATTAAAGTAAGAAACCAAATATGTATCTATTACCACTTCATTACTTTTTTCATTACGTGGATTATAATACAAAAATATTAAAAAAAATACTTTACTCCTAGAAAATTAAAAAAATATATTTTTCCATATGGTAATAATTAAAAAGTTTTGGTTATTTTTAAGAAATAAACATTTATTATTATTTGAAATTCTTAGTTAAATAATCATTATGTCGCCAGAACGGCGCCAACGGAGTAGTAAGGGTTAATACCATAAAAATAAATTAAATTTTATAGTACGTTATTTCAATAAATTAAATAATATAATTCTCAAAAAAAATAATATAAACTAATACATTTTCAAATTTGTATTTCGCGAGACGCTAAATTTTAACCCTTTTCCTACGGTTGACTGTTTCGCGGTGGTAATTCCACTGAACGTGGTGCCGCGCCAAAAATGTGCACGGTGCTCGAGTAAAATCGACAGCGGTTGATTTTACGCTTAAAGGCAACTCGACTTAGTTTGACGGTGTTTATTAAAAAAAAAAACTCCCCAAATGAAATTATTTATAACATTTTACTCTTTTATTTTTCATAATATATAGAGAATGGGTTAAAATCTTTTAAAAAATAATCTAAATAAAAATAAATAAACTAAACCTTTGCCTCTGATGTTGGGAACAAAAGTAAGTCCTTAGTCTTTAGCACTAACTTTATGTGATGCAAACATTCAGACGACCGTCTCCAAACTGATATTTGAATTTCGATAGAAACAAATAAAAGCAAAAGATGTGATGCCACATTTCCAGCGAAAAATACTCGATGTGAAGTAACTCGAATAGCTCGTCATATGTATGCGGAATTTTATGAATCGCGGCTACAGTATGTGTGTGGCATTTTATATAGAGCCACATAGTGGCATTTTATGCAGAGTGACTTTAGTCACCCGTAGTACGTAAGTGACATTTTATGGAGAGCGACTATAGTCACCCGTAGTGGCTAAAGGATTAAATTATATAAAGCAAACTTTTCTTTCTGTCCACCACCCGCCATTCGCATCTATGGTCAAAAAAATATATCACTAAACAAATGACGTCGTTGCTAATGCCTTCCATTCTTAATATCGTATCGCTCATTTAATTCTATCACGCTGGCTTGTCTATATGCCTTACCTCTTGTCTATATGCCTTACCTCATGCAGATGCATGAAAATAACGAGATCGTTATATTCATAGAAATTATAATAAACGATTACGAATATAACAAAAAAAAATTGTATGGGGAAATTAACCAGCTTCCTTAACGTGAAGTTAAGAGAATAAGATGTGAGTAATGCGCAATGCTAACTAACATAATAATACTAAATATTATACTAATGAGTTTTAAAGTGACACGAAAAGGTTAAAACGTTTTTTTTTTCTCTCTTAGTAAACAGATATCTCACTAACTAATAAAAATCTCCAAAAATATTTAAATCTATTAGTCTATATTTACTTATTTTGTGGTATGTTAGCCATGTCAACAAGCTGGATTGTTGGTATTGCATATTTTGTTAATTATGTTAAGAATTTTTTGTTACGTGAGGGGACTCTACTCTTTATTAAAATAGCTTTTATATAATATCCCTAATCGCAATTCTCGGCTATACACATGAACATAATTTTTTATAAAAAAAAACAGGATTAATAGACATTTTTATCTTTAGTATAGTAAAAATGTTACTAACGTTCTCTGTATTGCATGTAATCATAAAAATGTATAGTAATCTACATTCAGAGTTCATATCGTTACACTAGTTGACTCAGCAACGCATTGTAATGGCTGACTACAAAAAAATAATAATTTTTTTAATCATCTTTTTGATATAATCAAATTTGTTTACTGATAAAGCTCTAAATAGTTTAACTGATTTTAAATCATATCGATTGAGATTAAAACTGCACCAAAATTTTAGGGGTAACTAATATAGACATTTTGAATATACATTTTCTTCATCTTATATTCATCTATAGTTTGTAATTACTTATTCACAAAATATACTAAATAAAGTAAGGACTTAAAAAAATATGAATGATGTAGATAATATTGATTTTTAACTATAATTTCCTTTGTTTTAAATTATTTATATTTAATTGACCTACGCTGCCATCTGTTAGGAATTTATAAAATTAACCAATACATTCTGCTATAATTTGCCACAACAAATATTGTGGTCGATAATTGAAATAAAAAACTGTCCTCTCTTAAGTTGAATCATAGTTACGAAATTTTATCGAAATTGGTTTAGTAGTTACGGAGTTTATGCCATACATACATTGCGACACGAGATATTTTAATATATAAGGTAAAAAATAAAATCATCACTCTTTTTTTCAAAAGTTACTTAGTAAGACGACATAAACAAAAATTACAAAAAAAGAATATCTAATTCTATTTTTACATTTTAAAGATTTTAAGTGTTTTGACTTGCCTTGTCATATAACCCGTGGTACACAACTGGTAGTGAGCTAATTTTTTTAAACAATGAAGCATTCGAGCTAAATGTGTTATTGGTTCTAATGAATATTGTAATACAAGAATTGTTTCCAAGAGTATTAAAATTTTCATTTGCTGTTTTTGAGTCTAATCGGTATGTTAATTTCCATATACAATTGGATCATGATATTAATTCTTATCCGTGATTTAGCAACGCATCGCAAATTGCAAGCCGGTATTCGCATATCATCCGCTACGAGGCGACACTTGTTCCCCGGTCAAACTAGTTTTTATTGATAAACGGGCAAAAGTTATTCTTACGATGTATGCAAACAGGTCCGGGACACTATACTCTTATTTTGCACCATGTATGCCTTTTTACCATATTTTAAATTCTGTTGTTGGAGTATGAATTTTATGGTCTTTATCTTTAAGCAAAAATAATAATAGTATGATATGAGTATTGCAGTTTTTATACTGGTTTTCCTGTAAAGTGAAGAAAACAATTCTATAAATATTTTTATTTTTTTTATTATCGTTATATGATAGACTATTCGTTTCCGCCTTCCGGCCGTCCGTCGCCCCGCTTCCCCGCCCGTGGTAATTTTTTTTTTAGTTAATGTTAACACATTATTAACCGAAAGTTTTACTGAAAATTTATCTCAAATCACACATTAAATGAATCTTCTTCTTTTTTATTCTTTATTATAAAACAGAGATGTAACTTGGAATCTTCAGAGCGAGAGACATAGTTATATGAAAATTTAAGTTCTTATGTATTCTTAGCGATGTGTACGATGCTTAGTGGTTACCTACACATCAAAAAGGACACCTCCCAAAGCTCATGTCTGGGTCCAATGGTTTAGGCTGTGCGTCAATATGTAGGACAGTAAGACAGTCAGTGAATCGCAGGACTTTGAATTTTATGAGTATAGATAAACGTATTTTTAAAACAAGTTTTCTGCTTTTGTAATGTGGTATCTCAAAATGACAAAAAAAATTAAACCATAAAGAGGGGTCTTCAACGAAAATCATTAATTTTATTACATCGTAGATAGGGATTTATTTGTAGTTCAAGACCTTTATTGTTAAAAAAAATGTTCCATGCAATAAATTAATTTGTTATAAATAATTTTCAATAAATTAGAGTATCTCAAATTAAAATTTTAAAATACTTGAACATTTAAATAAATTAAATTGTTTTCTAGATATATTAATCTTAATCTGTAGGACTCAAGTTAGCGTTATCGGTCTTTTTAAGAAACACTATTCTCTACAATTACTATTTTTACACAGGTAATAGGGCCGAGTGGATTATTGAAGGACAAAACTCGTGTTTGGGTCACCCACAACGTAACTTATCTAGCGCAGACTGATTTGGTAATCGTACTGCGCGATGGTCACGTGTCGGAAGCCGGTACCTACCAACAGCTGTTGGAGAAAAAAGGAGCCTTCGCTGAATTCCTTCTGCATCACCTTAGCGACGCTGAGAGAACGTCACCTGAAGGTAAGTTTTTATTGTGAACGTCAAATTTCTTCACTGAGTGGTTTTTTAATTGCTCTGCTTAGAAGTGTGTGATTGATTGTTAACAGTAAGATTTTATATTTTCTACCTATTGATAGAAGATATTTCTCCTTTTTATTCTAAAATTATCAAAGTGAACGACACTACACTAAAACAAAACTAGTTTGAAGTGACCACTTAAGGTCGAAAATCTGTACTCTATAAATTAATGTCGACAAATGCTGTTTCCTAAACTATACTTAGTGTACGTTTTCAAAATGTTTCATGTATTAATTTAATATATCATCTTATAGAGCCTTATAAAGTGCTTTAATATACTAACACGGGTTGCTCAATACAATTCTGTTGACATATTATTTTATTTTAACACTACGACATAAATATCAATTGTGTTAAAAATACTGTAAATTGCCTCAATTATTTTTTAATAACAGCGAAGCGTTAGCTACACTGCCGGCCAAAAGTTTGATACCAGCTTGAAAAATTACAATATTGAATAAAACTCCAAAAGTTAGTGCTCTACAAATTATTTATTTACTTTATTAAGTAGGGAATTTGTTATGTAACATAAAATAATTTAAAAAACTTTTCGTCGAAAAATCTTCCCTTACTTTTTATAACTTTTTTGACCAATCTTGGTAACCGGGCTATTAGTTTATT
>DWQX01000762.1:0-36264 GCA_018245475.1 Pharmacophagus antenor
TCTACATTCCAGTCCTCAATAACGTCCAGCAAGTCGAGTGTACACACTGTTAAGTCGACAAAACTGCTGTAGCTTTTCCTGCCCCTAACCGTGTCAAAAGTCGAGATGCTGCCATTATTGAGGACATGGAATCCCAGTTTATCCAGAAAGCCACTCAGTTCCTCCCCTCTGCGGTCGGTGATTGTGCCTCCCCACCAGGGGCATTTAGCGTTTAAATCTCCACCCATCAATATCGCCGCAGTTCCTTTTTCCCTTCTTATAGTTGCTATCTGAACCAGGTATGGCCCGATGGGGCGGTCCGGTTCGAAGTATAAGAAGACGAGGGCGATCCCACGCGCGTGAAAAGGGATCCTCACCACTACGATGTTGTTGGTGGTGAGTTTTGGGAACTGTTCGACTCGTAGGTCTTGGTCAAAGACGGCAATTGCCGCCTTGACAGTTCCCTCCCTCTTGTCCGCACTCTGGAAAACCCTCATCACCCTACAACTTCCCATGTAGCCTTCCCGCCCCACATAGGGTTCCTGGATCAGAGCAACTGCCACCTTCCTGCGATTAGCCTCAACCCTCATCTCGTCCAGAGCGAGCTTTTTTCTCTGCAGGTTTGCCTGCACCAGCAGGTGTGTTTTTCCACTGGTGGGATCCGCTGTGCTGCCCTTGCCCATGCGTCTTTGACTGCCATCGTTGTCAGTGCCAACAACATTCAAGTGTCCTATGACGATGACTATGTCCTGTTTGCGAATGTATTTTAGGGGAAGGTTGAATGCGCTATAGAAAAAGTCTTTGTCGTCCTCAGATGCTAGATTTGTAGGCGCGTAACACTGAACGATGGATATCTTGTGGACTTTGCTGTTAAAACGGGCTATGATGATTCGTTCTGAGATGGGTTTCTAGTCCAGCTCTTCTTTGCAGCATCAAAAAAGTAGAAATTCTACGCCATTTTTACGCACGTCCTCTTCATCATCCTTCCCGGAGTAAAAAAATGTAAGGCCCCTAGATGTTCTCAGCTCCCCGAATCCATTTCTGCGCAATTCACTGAGACCGAGTATCTGCACATTGTAACTGAGCATTTCTGCTTCTGCGCAGATAATTCGCCTTTCGCCCTGCAATCTCAGCTCAGCTGCACATCAAGGTGGCGGCTGCGCAATTGCGCAAGTGCAGCAGTTCCAAGGAGGAACGGCGGGGACGTGGGTGACTCGGACTGGCGCGGGTTCTGTTTTAACTTAGTGTTCCACCACTAACACAGCAGAAGGTTTCTTGGCATTTTGTAGGTAATTTTGCTCTCACATACAGCGATTCCCACCAAGACCCTACCCAGGCTTTCTTAGCGCCTCCAAAAAAAAATTATTCATTTTTGCACAAAAGAATGTTTGCTCTTGTCCGAAGAAGAGGCGTTGGCCTTGTATTCAAATGTTTTTTTTTTTAATTTCTAATAGATCAATGTAATCAATGCTTACATTTTAAAAATATCTGTGTATTGTTTGTGACACAGAACTGTATGTATTCTTATGAAAATGTTTTTTTTTCATCGTTACGGGCTAACACTTGGCCTCGATTTCACCTGATGTTAAGTGACAATTAAGCCGTAGATGGTGAAGCGTGTGGGCCCAGCATGCATCTGGCTCTCACGTGTATGACTTCCGGAACATAGTAGTGCTGCAGTTATGGCGGCAGAATGACACTGGGTTCGAAAAACCCTACGCACCGTTCAAACTCTACCAATCCTGCGGCTCGAGGTATCGAACCCAGGATCTCTGCCTTACAAAAGCAAGCTTGTAAACCACTGCGCCACGGAGGCAGTCGCACGATTATTTAAATCTTACAAATAATATAGAATATATCATTATATGTTTTAAGTTTTTGTGTAGTAGTACAATAAATAATTTATTTAATTTTTACTACATTAACTGATAGCATAAATATTTCAGTCATATACAAAAACTCGGAAAAATATTAAGAAGGAATATTTTATTTCAAAATATCAGTGTTATTGCAATTTGTTACGTCCCGGTTTATTGAATTTGAGAAATAAATAAAACAAGTTATTCGATTCCTCTGATTTATTACCTTACTTTTAACATTTTAATTTAAATAAAAATTTACAAAATAGATATAAATACATTGGAAACATTACTAAAAATTCAGGTCACTTTTATGAGAGATGCGCTTGCTGAAATGCTACTCCATACAAATATATGATATTAAACCACCAAGTCCATGACGATTAGAAATATTCAAAACACTATATAGCTGCTTGAAAATAAAACGAACCATAATTTAAGGTTACAACTATGCCATTGTTGTTTAAAATATTTCAACCATTTTTCTTAATTAGATAACGATATTGTGTGAAATAATTAACAATATTCAATTGACATTTTTAGGTACGAGATATAACACGTAAATTATATACCTACATATACAAACATTTCTGGCATTCGGTCGATATTAAAGATATAAATGTATTAAGAGGTTGTGTTCAAACAAGCATTATGATCGGTATAAACTAGTGCAAATAGCTGGGTGCGATCGCCTTCACTACGCCGCCAAGAGGCTCCTTGCGGACAACGGCATTGAAGCCGTTGTGGGGGTCCGCTGTATAGTCCACAACACGTCGGGTACCATCTGGATCCACTAAAGAATAGGAGCCCTGAACGACGTCACCAGATCGCGTCTCTTGCTGGCTCTTTGAATCGCCTGTACAAAATAAAATACAAATAATAAAAAGAATCTAGTAAACTAATTACAACCAATTAAACATTCTTACGCATATCTGTGTGAAAAAAAACTAAAATATTTTTTATAACATATTTTTGTTTTAGGTAATTAAGTAATATTAAAATTTTATTGACATTAGATTTATTTTGTCTCTGCGATAGACGTGAATAACATAAATGTAAAAAATAAATAATAAAGTGTGAGTCAAGCTCACTGTAAAGGATTCCGTACAGTATAAACAGTTTATCGACAAGACAGCACACAGATGAACGGCGGAGTCTCAATAACTGAATTCCGATTGACCCTGAGTACGGAACCCTAAAAAAGAAAATGTAATAGCTAAAACTTCATGAAAATCTCACCAGTTAGGGCGTCTTGAATATCATAAGCGTAGGTATACTGAGGGTTGGGATCGTAATCTTCAACGGGGGCTACTTTCGCAATGGTGGGAGCGTAAGAGGCATAAGCCGGCCTTGCTATCGCGAGAGCTGGTCCTGGTACTGGCAAACCCAGTGGTCTTGCGTAACCGTATGGTGCGGCTAGAGGCAAACCACCCACAGCCTCTTTACACACCACCAAAACAGCAGCTAGGACTAAGACCTATTAAGCGAATTTGTTACAAATGTGTGATAAATTTTTAAGAATATATACAGTCAGATGCAATATATGTATATGTTTATGATATTATATTTAATTGCTTACTGCAAAATCATTTGACAGGAACAAGAACCCTTACATTTAAATCAATTAAAAAGTACATCAAATTAAATCAAATTATAACAACTTATTATAATAAACATAGCTTTAGATGTAAAGAAAATACTAAAAATTAAATTTTATCATGATGTAGTACAGAAGGATGTTAGTATTTACGTTTAAAGTTAAAAATTAAAAGTAATCAAAGCCGGACAGGCTTTACTTGTCTTTACCATTGCGGACATTACCGCTTAACAGCTATTGAGATCGTTATCTAGCATCTTAAATTGTTTTAAATGTAAGCATATTAAAAAATAAAAAAATATGTTTGGTTAAACATAACTGTAAGAAATATAACTTTAAGCATTACCTTCATGTCGCAATACTTCTGTTGGCACTGACTTCACATGTGCTTTTGAATGGATAGGGGTGTTCACAGGCTCCTTATATACTACTTTGCGAGGACTGAACGCTCTGTTACACCCACATCGCAAAAACATTTGAATTGTCATAGCCCTAGACCCTTTATAGGACACGTGAATTATTTATTACGATCAAAACTCTAAAGCCAAATTTATATATTTAAGTAATTAATATAAATGTATTATTAAAATGTTCTGGTGGCACTAATGTAATTAATAGACACTAAATTATAATTGCATCATCAAATAACCATTTATTTAAAAATTAAAAATTAAGATTATTCATTTCTTATTATACATTGGATGAATATTTTTTAAACATTCGTAGCACAAATTATTTACTTGTGATAGCAACTGCTTTTGTCCCGTTACCCTATGATATTAAATTGTCATTAGAAATTCTTATTCCATATGATAACTAGAAAATTTTGATTAATTTTCTTTTAATTCACCTATTATGTAATTATATTCTAGCTCGCATTATATAGACCTGATAATATCCGTAACATGTATTTTTGAAATTTATTTCATGTAATTAGCAATTGACTAACACCTGACCTAAATAGACACACGATGTTAAGTGACAAAGAGGCCGTTCATAGTAAACCCAGAGTTCTCTGACTTCCACATGTACAACAAGCGGAACAAAACAATGCTGTTATCGTAGGAGGTTGAAATTAAAGAAAATTGCAAACTAGGAGGGTTAATATAACCGTTTTACCTTTCAATCCAGGCACCGTTGCACACGTGGCCCGGACTTGAACCCGGGAACTCCGTATAACAAAGCACGTGGTAAACCACTGCGCTACGGAGGCAAAATAAATTGTTGTTATTAACGGTTAAATTGAATTAATACCAATTTTTAGCCACAGCAAAAAAACATTCAGGTCATACACTTAACTTCCGACATTATTTGGAATTATACTATTCAAAAAGATTCCGCATATCATTTTCCTAAGTCTACTGTAAAACAATAAAACTAAGAAAATAACAAAATTATTTGCATTAGTATTGAAAAATAATATGTTCAGTATGTAACTTTAATAATATAATATATCGAGATTTAATTTCGGTCCAGTATTTTGTATTTAGAAGGGTTTAGTAATTTTTTTTATTACAATTATTTCCTCACTTTTTTTTAGTCACATAGTAAATAACTATAGTAATAGGGAGACTGTATAACAAACATGACCGTTTTTAGGTCACAGCTGCACCTTATCACTGCGTATGTGACAGCGCTTATGAGTTAATTCATGTCCCTATATTAACAATGACGCTAGTAAAATGTTATGAATGTTTAATTAAAATTAAAAAATCATGTACACATTCGCTCTCCTGCCACATTCTGAGCTCTTGTTTTATAAACTTTTAGTTTGCTATGTAATGTTAAGATAATGCAATTTTTAAAATAACTCATTATTTTAGGTGTCAGTCATAGTTTTATATTAAACATTTTTGTAATATCATAAGAAACTAAATAGCGAGTTTCTTACAAATTGTCAGTAACGCGTAATATTAACAATGATTGCATCAGGTTTACTTAAACTGTATAGGTACACAATACACATGTAAAAACAGAAACTAGTTCTCATATGTGATTCAATAAGTATATCACATTTTAGCCTTCAGAAAAATGGCAGGCGTTTTATACTATTTGTAGCGTGTATTAACGGTTGCAACGCTTTACGTAATTTTTCTTTTTACGGGTATATCATAACTTTAGGTTTATTACAATAAATTCAAAACCATTTTAGTTCCCTTCTAAACTTCTACAACTAATTAAAATATTAATATCATTAGTACATGCAGCAAATTCTGGCATATATTTTCGTTGTTTATAAAAATAAAAAAATCTTATTGATTGTACTAAAACTGTTTTTGTTGTAAACTTTTTAAACTAACAAATTAACTGGTTAAACATAAAATTATATTTTTATTACAGTCATATATAATGTTTTTCCTTCTAAAATGCCACCAATTATCTAACTAAATTCATTATAACGATACATTTAATTCATAATATTGAAAATATTTAAATTTATTTTTATAATTATATTACCAAAAAGTATCAATATTTAAATATGGCAATATTTTTCATGTTTAGGAAAACGTCATTTCTTTTCTTCATAAATAAAATCTTTAGTCAAATAAACATAATGCTTTGTTATGTCGTTTGAACATAAGAGATAGTACGTAATTTGTTAAGTTAGTGAATAAGAAAAATGGCTGATTTTGACGCAATATACCCAGATGAAACCGAAAATGAGGAGAATATAGAAGAAACACATGTGACGTTAGTACCCGACCCCATCGTCGTTCGTGGAGCTGGTAACATGACAGTGTATGCTATTATTTTCTCAGCTGTTAAAACCACAATTAAATACTTATTTAGGTAAAGTTTGTATTTAGTAAGACGGAAGAAATCGAAAAATTATTGTTTCTTTGTCTTCCATGACCAATGGCATTGAAAATATTCTTGAACGAGAACATTAACCAGACGCCAGTTTATGAAATTTAATAGGTCACTAAATTCCCACGAAGCGAAAGTAACAAAACTAATGTCAGTCAAGTACACAACTATGCGGTTATGAAATAAATAATATGCACTGAAAATACATGTTATTTTTGTGAAATTAGTATCTTATTTTTACACATGTTAACTCTTACAAAAATAGATTTCTATTATACCTGAACTGAACTCAGGAGGGTTTGTTTCTTCTATAATTTCAAACTTTAATGTTATAAACATAATCTCTGGATAATAAAATCAACAATTGTTTATTGCAATTTATAAATATTTTAGCTATTATTACAGTATACTTGATTAATAATTATTTTATTTAAATATTATTTTATAACAGTAATTCTGACCGGATTGTTATTTTACAGCATAGTCGAAAGAATAATACACACAAAAACATGAAATCTAAAATTGAAATGTTATTACAAAATATTTAGTAATACTAATATGACTATCAAGTCTAATATTCAAATAAACTTATTATGTATAATTAATATCCAGCTAGTCACATTTCATTGTGTATATAAATGTCTCACTTGTTCCAGATTAAAACTATTATTTTCATTAAACTACTCTCATTCAAATTATTATATTGTTTTATTCAAACTAAACATTAAAATAAGCTATTCATTAAAAATAACCTATGTAGTGATAATTATAAGTTCCATAATAATAAATATAAAAAGAAAATGGAATTGATTACTACATATTTATTGAATTTGTTAGGAAATATAACCATATGATTAATCTCAAATGGCTTAGCTAGTCATGGATCAAACTATCATTACATATATAGGAGGCAAACTGAAGATTTTGTAAAAAAAAATATGATTAAAAACCTTGAATTCTTGTGTCATTTTAAAGTAACATTGTTAAATATGTGTTACTTTACATTTTCTGTAAGAACATTAATGTATTATTTGTTATATTCCTTTCAGTTTTGGCTTAAGCAATCGTTTCAATAATGAGTTTCCATCTGGACTCCAGTCCCGTGTTGCACCTGAAGAATATCAAGCAACAATTGCTCGAATCAACAGTGTACTAAAGAAAACATTGCCAGTTAATGTTAAGTGGTTGTTCTGTGGATGTGTATGCTGTTGCTGTACACTTGGATGCTCTCTATGGCCAGTTATATGCCTTAGCAAAAGGGTAAGCTTTAACTATTTAAGGCAGATGTTAATGATCATATAATATTTTTAATGAAGTTATTCAGTTACATTTGATTTGCATAGATGTTCACCATCTTATATAATTTTCTTTGTGATGATGAACTTAATATAGTAATTTTTTCTGTGAAATATGCTTCTTTTTAAGGTCATCATAGTTTTGAATTGTATTTACTTTATGTAACTGTCCCTTTTTAAAACATTATACCTCACTGTTTCTTTGTTAGTGAATATAAAATGATGAAAGTAGGTAGAAAAACATACTTTTGACACTTTTATCTTACTTTACTACTAAATGCATTTGAACAATTGTTTTATTGTATATAATAGTAACTTTCTTTTATGAAAATCATTTTAGACACAACACTTGCTTAATAAACTTCTGGAATGGGAGAACAGTCGGCTTTACAATAAACTTGGTTTGCGCTGGCGACTCACCAAACAGCACTGCGATTCTTCATCTATGATGGAGTATGTACTTCTTATAGAATTTATACCCAAAATACCAATATACAGGCCTGACTAATTATCACAATGTACTTTATTTTGTAAATACATTTATATTTAGAATATATATGAAATAATTTTTGACACAACTAACAATGTTACAATATTAATGAGCCGAATATACCATGTACAATTTAATATCTAAGAGTATCTATTAAATATGCATTGTCATCAATAAAATGCCCCTACATATTGTAAATAGTAAATCTTATAGCAAGTAGGTGGGGATATTAAGCTTGTCATAAATAGTGGTCACCAAATGAAAATTTCAATTGTTAAGGATTTCTAAGAATTGTTTGTCGTCATTCATTCAGTGACTGTTAACAGCCATTGCTTTTGTTGTAAGTCCTTCGAAATTTAAAAATGAGGCTGTAATTCAATTGAAAATATCAGTATTTTTATATCTTTTCTTTTTTAAAAAAATATTTATGTATACTTATTACAAAATCTTTATCATTAGCATTAAAACATTGCTCCAGATATCTCATATCTGATAGTTTATGTTGAATTCTTCATATGAAGGCAGATTTTTGTTTAACTTTGAAAACAGAAAAAGAAAACATGCAGTCATAAGTATTTTGTAGTCACTTAAATACAAATACTTTTATTTCTTAACCATTAAATGAAGTATCAATAAACATAAAGTCGCGATGTTTTCTATTGAACAATAATTTTTCATATATCTGCACTCCAAAAATAAGTTTGTATGTTTTTGTATAATATGTACCTGAAAGTCAACTTTACTTTCGATGTAAGATTTTTCTAGAGGATGTGTGTATCAAATGCTTATTATATGAAATTACGTTAGGGAAACTTCGGGACTGTTACTAGGACATTAATTTTTGTAGTACGTATCTCACGTTATTGATCGTTCTCGCCCTCTTTTCACTTTTCAACATGTTGTGAACGAAGATTTATGTGGATAGACGCCGTTATTGCAATTTGTATACATTAAAAGAAATCTCAAAAATTTATTTTCATCGGACGTAATAGAATCACTGAAATACTAACAAGGGATTGTTGTCTTGCCACCTCAATGTATCTGTTGAGAACAACGGTTGAAAAGCGAACAGGGTATGTTGACATTAAGCCGTAATTTAAGTGAGTGTAAATATTTTAAGTAGCTGTAATATAGAATATTTTTGTTCAAATAATAAAACTTACCATGTGATGAAAAGTTTTTCAGTATTAACTTTTTGTATTAATATAAAATCTGGTAACTGGTTACTGGATAATTTTATTAATTAGTTGTTAATTTCTTTAATCTTAAGATCTTCCAGGTGACTTATCTTTAAAATAGGTATCAAAATGTGCAAATAATTAATCACATCTGGAATAATTAACAAGTAAACATTTCTCTAGAAGTTTTAAAAAAATCTACAATTTGCAAAAATGTAGTATATCCAAACTTTATTTATTATTAAAACTTATTATTATTAATGATTATAAGAACAGCAAAAATATACTTTAATAATAATAATAAGCGATGCGTTGAGCGATACCTTAATTTAAATTATCGACCTGACAAACTTGACCACCGATTTATGCACGTAGTATTGTTTTAAAACAGATACGGACACCATAGTTGTAGTTTATGTTCATGGGTGAAATCGGTCATTGGAAACTTCCGCTAAACGAATAACCGTTGAATTAAGAGTAAAATTTCTCAGAAGAATCAGAAGTCATTCTTAGAACTTTTACAGAACACGAAATGTTGGTACACTGCAAGACAGTCTTAAAAAAATATCGAGATATAGAAAAAATGTACTACAGTATTCAGTATACGTTTAACTGCGCTAAATTGGCTCATAAGTAATTGGTGGAATTTTAATCATTTCTATTTTCCCAGATATCAAAATAACTATTTGACCTGTTAAGTAATATTTTGATCACATTATTTATATTTAGTGTAATTCTAATATAAAGTTAAAATTATTTTCGAAATTTTATATTAGTTTATGAAACGCTTATTTTTATTTTACAATAGGTTGTCTTGTCTGAAAAAGCGTTATTAGTTTTACATCCATGTACTTATAAAGATGCAAAATTCTGTCTGATTCACTAACTGACCTATATATTAAGGCACAATCTTGATGGCCGGTCCTAAATCATGAAATTTGGAGGGTGTTCTTTGTGATATGTAGGTTGTATCTGAAAGTTTTTTTTTATTCAAAATCTGAAAGGGTTAAAATCACAATGAAATTTTAATTTCCGAGTTGATGGACTCGGAAATTGGTACACATACTGAAAGGGAATCTTAATCTATCAATACAAAAAATAAAACTAACTTAACAGTATCTGTATACCGTAAGTATCCACTAGAAGGCGCTATCGCGAAACTTCAATTTGAGATTTTATGATTATATGATATGATATTCCTGCTAAATTAGGGCTTCACTATTTAACAATTTAAGTTTAGTAAAAAGATAATACGACATACGTCGGCTGTTAGGCAGTAAGAAGTTCGCCGGGTCATCTAGTATTAAATAAAATAATTATTAAGCGTCAATTGAACGGGCGAGTGAAGACTGGCACATAATAGAATTTATTATTAAAAAGCAAATTAACATTAATAACAAATTTTGTGAAACAATTAAAAAAAAGACATTTCGGAATTAGACTTTATTATAAGTTAGATAATTTTATACATATAGTTAAAGTTAATCATACCTCTGTAAGGCACTGCATGTTATGGTCCCACCAAACAAAATTTACTTAGAAATAAATTGATACGAACGTTAAGAACGCAAGCATTATACAAACATATAAAACTTAAAGTATTAACCCATTTTAAAGCTATGAATCTTTATTATCATCATTGCCTTCATGATTAGCAATTATTTCATTCGTAATAATAATTAAAAAAAATAATAAACCAAACTTTGGTCTAACAAAGTATATGGATATTATCGGTACTGGTCGACTTTATGAAAAACATGTATTCATGAAATATTAATAATCAGATCAATTCGAGGCTATACATTAGCCTCAGCCTTACTTTACACAAAACTACCTATCAATAAAGCATATATTTGAAGAGACGTTCGGGATACAGACAATGGTACACTTTTATATTTATGCTAAAGTCTGGTGAGTATTTACAATGACACTCATTATCTTCCTGTATATAATTAAAGCGGCGTATCTAATGTCGCGTGATGATAAAACTAGTTAGATTATATTTTAATTTATATGGCAACAACGACGCGAAAAAAGCGAGCTTATTGTACTGCAGTGGGTTGCCATATTCATATTACGCCAATTAATTAAGAGACACAAAACTTTTTCACAACGCTTTTTAACTTTCAAGTTATTTTTATGTATATACATAAGATAATGAATTTTTTTATTGCACAATGAACACAAAAATGTAAGAGATAGGTTGAAAAGAAGTTTATTTACATCTGTTGCTACAGATCCACCGTCGAATTATCGAACACGGGAACAATTGATGATCTTTCATGTTTAAAGCATTATGATCGTATGAATTGCATATAAATATCATTTATTTACGACGTATATACGTATTTTGTATTAAGTTTTATACGAATAAGACAATAACCTAACGTACATTAAATATGACAGAGATATCAGTCTCTTATTATTTTAATGATGCACATCTCGTAATATATACATTTTTACCGTTCTTTTGTTTCAATGTTATTAATAAAGAAATTAATAAAAAACTGTAATACATTAGTGACAAAATATTCCGTTAAGTGATAAGGACGTATGAAAACCATGTGAAACATTTTTGATCATCATATTTAACAAAATTATATATTAACTAAGAAACATGTGTTAAACAGATTGAATAATACCCAAAAATACATTTTTTATATTACCTGAAGACTTGTTATTCATCAGCGTAACAAATCCATATATTTCCTAAAACGATATGGCAAGATGCCGATTCGATTCGTATCACATAAATATCACGTGTAAATTGTATAGCAATATTTATTTCCGACAATAACTATTATTATACCTTTAGCTATATGAAGTCTCAATTGTTACATTACTCTGTGAATGTAAAATCGTAGTAAGTACTTCTTCAAATTATGATTATTTATTTATTAACCTTGTAAACAATTAAAAAATTATACTCATTACCGACAATTCGTATGTAAAATGCTTATAATTTAAAATTTATCGTAATGAAACATTCCTATTTTATTTTTCTTCCGAACCCACAAAACATTTACAAAATAAAGTTTTATATACCTTATTCAACTCATTCGCACATAGTTCGAAGGAAATTGACCTTTAAGGCCGTTACACTCCCCGAAGTACCAGTCGTCATTCAATTTGTGCATAACTTGTATAGTGTCTCCAGTGCTAAAGCGCAAGTCCCCTGTCTGCACAGGTTCGAAATCGTAAACGGCCGTGGCCGCTCCAAAACTGGGCTTCGGCAGCGTCTCGTTGGGCAATGGCACCTTGATGTCTACATAGTTGGACGGAAACAAACCCTCGACGCCCGGGGCCAATCTCCCGTACAGCCATTCGTCGTTTACCCGCCTCATTAAGTATATGGTAGAATTCGCCTGTAAATTTATTTTTTTTTACCATAAATATTTAATTAAAGTAACTTACCAATAAATTATACACAACTTCATAAATAAATAATATTTTTTAATAAAGATTATTAATATAGATTTACTGATTACAGATTTTCACATAAATTCATGCCTTAACAAAAGATGTACATAGTAACTCAACTATTGCCGTACGTTACCATCAGTGCGTTCAAAGCCTGCCGTAGTCATAGGGTTTAAGCTACACATTTTTAATGGAACATACATATACTGCAACTATCTATTTGATACCTCGTCTCCATTTACACTTGTGGCTTTTGACGTTGTAATTTGACACGAGCATGGCTATTCGTGTTCTTTTGTTAAATAGAATTTTCTACATAAGAACACCTCAACGGATAATAGACATAGACGCGCAAATGTAAGTAAACGAAGTTAGCTGTACATTAAACTATAAATAAACTTAGATGTAAATAAGGAAATACTATCGAATACATCTTAACCATTACAGGCTACTACAGCGAACTAAGCTGAGAGTAATATTTTATACTTTATTGAAGTACACTATTATTTTTATATTTACTTTGTAACTGGCCATTCACATATGTATAATGCTACTAGTTTTATAAAAACATTACTGGATTATTGTGAAATGTATGGAACCAACTTCGAGGTACCACCTTCATTAGCACATTCCCTGTCACGTGGGGTCTATACATCCTACGCTTAAGTTTCTTTCGAAAAACAGTTTTGATCACGTATTATCTAAAATAATTACTTTAAGCTTAAAACAACTATGTAAAACTATAAACATATCAAATGTTGGTTAAATTGTTAATTACTGAATGAAGGGTTGACAAATTGTCTTCTATTTGCACGTTCCATAATTGAGTTTGAAAGGGAAGAAAAAAAATTAGTCAAATTGAGAAGAGACGGCATGGGGAGGCGGCCCTTGTTGTCGAATGATTAAGAAAATATTTTCATCATAATTACAATCTTTTTTTTATAAATCAAACGAAAACGTGAAACAATGAGTCATATAATTATAATAAATATATTACCGATAAATAACGATAAAATACAAATAAAGATTAGATTATAACGAGTGAGTTATTGTTAATTTATCAGGAAGTCGCTAAGAAATTGTTTTTTTTTTAAATAAATAAATTGTAGAAATATCACCGCTACGAAAATAATCTCAGGTGAATGCTTTATTTGCCTAAAAATAAAGTTTTCTTTAAACCCTTTATAACTATTATATTTTTAACAGTTGCGTAATAACACTTGACCTCGATTTCAACTCATATTAAGTGAAATAAGATGCGTTAGATAGTGAAGCGTGCTCGCCCAGAATACTTAAGTCTCTCACATCTATGATTGCTGTTACGTTTTAGTGTTAAGCAAGGTCATAAATAATAAAGAAATGTGCACAGTGTGTCGAGTTAAAAAGAATAAAACTTGAGCATATTTTAATTTCAATTCTGTAAGTGGAAGCGATAGGGGGCATCGTGTTCCTGCCGGCATTGATACGAGCGGGCAGTGAATGGAAACCAGCTTATCGCATCGGCGTATCGGCCACATTGTCCTGCGAATCAGCGCCTACGCGCGCGATAAAAATGAATGCAACAAAAATAAAATGAACGCCTCCATAACAAAACAACAGCTGCTAAATACGTCTGTCATGTTATATTAATTTACATGTTATACGCCGAATCCGCTATTGCATCAAATTAATTACCCAATACGTAAACGATTATTCAAACCACATTAGCGTACAAAGATACATATGATAACGTAAAAATCTTTTGTAAAATAAAATGAATACACAAAAGATCTCATGAAATTAATTACAATTAAAAGTATTCTCGAATGATCTATTAGAAAAAATATATAACCTTCCGCATTTCTTGTTTTTTTAAAATAATGCATTAAATAAGTATAACCTTGTCTTTTGACGAAGCCTGCCTAGAGAAATGAACTTTTGGTGAGTATTATGGGACTAGAGTTACGCTGTAATACCCGGTTGAGCTGTAATACACGAAGATCTAGACTAGTATTCACGTTGCACTTTCATTTATTTTAACCATATAAAAGTCCAATATAAATCTTTTTTCTAGGCCCGAGAGCGACAGAATGTCCAGTGTCGCATTTCTCGACGTAAAAAAAGACAATCTGATTGATTTATGATGTCAAGTAATATTGAAGCACATATTTCGTATTTTATTGAATTCAACAATTAATATCTGTTATGGGAGACGAATCTTCAAATGTGTCAAAAGCCATTTACAAATCTTGAACGACATAAAATTCAAAAATAGACATATTGAACGGAAGACAAAAGTTTTTAACGCTAAAAACAACGGCGCAAGCACTTGCGAAATTAAATATTTACATAAATTTGGTGAAGCGAATATATATAAGGTGTTGAAATGAAATAAAAGATAAGCATGTGTGATTATATACATAAGAAATGTCAATTTCTAATTTTAAATATCTAATTTTTGGTCATACAATTTTTTTGCATATATATAAATAATAAATAACATTGTTATTAGCAGCAAGTTTTATGTTTATTAGTAATGTACATTTAGTGGGCAATGCACATAATTACGTAAATTGGTCACTAAATTAACATTACAATTTTAATAAACAAACTAAACTATTTAAACGGGATATTAGCATTGGATGCAGTATCGCGGCCGTTTCAATTGGCGCAAGTGACACACTCATGAACTGCTATAAAATAATAATTTACGTTCATCTGTCCGACCTCGGGCGGAAATTATCATTAATATAGAGATAAAAATTAGCGCCGCAAAACGCAGTTTCAACGAAACGCGTAAATTATGGTTATAATTACAGTAACCTAATCAGAAGCAAATAAATGAGTGAATATTAAAATCCGTTTACCGTTATGAAGTTCGATATGCCTTTATAATATATTTCTTTTTTTTTTGACGATGTTTTTTTTATCGGTTATGGGACTATTTACTTCATTCACTTGATGTTAAGTTACAGTGAGGCCGTAGATGGTGAAGCCTCGGAGCGGCACATCACCTTCTCCGGACGTGACGGGGAGGTGACGCACCCGGTTTGTTGCGGTGTTCCCCAGGGGTCCGTGCTAAGACCCCTGCTCTGGAACATCGGTTACGACTGGGTCCTGAAGGGTGCACTCCTCCCGGGCATGAGCGTAGTTTGCTACACTGACGACACGCTGATCATCGCCCGGGGGGAGTCCATACACGAGTCTACCTGTCTTGCCACTGCAAGTGTGGCACTTGTCGTGGGTTGATTCCGCCAACTGTGTCTCCGGATGGCTCTTGAAAAGTCCGGGGCTGTGTGTTTTCACGGCCCCCGACGTGGACCACCCGCAGGTACCCACTTAGTAATTGAAGGAATACGCATTGGGGTGAAGCCCGCGTTCAAGTCTCTTGGATTTTACCTCGATAGTCGCAGGGGTTTCTGCGAGCACTTTCGCCGCCTAGCTCCCCGACTCACCAGGGCAGCGGCCGCTTTGGGCCGTTTGCAGCCAAATGTCAGGGGCCCTCCGCCGGTGTGCGCCGCCTCTATGAGATGGTGGTGCGGGCGATGGCCCTGTACGGGGCCCCAGTCTGCGCTTCGTCCCTAACGTCGAAGAATATCGCGCTGCTGCATCAAGCGCAGCGCGTCAGGGCAATCGGGGGGTACTGCACCGTCTCGCGCGAGGCGACGTGCGTGCTCGCTGGGTTTGTGCCCTAGGATTTGGAAGCCGTAGCGCTCGCCGAACTTTATACCTGGCGGGCCGACATATGGTCCCGCAACCCAGGGGCACGAGTGGCGCCCGCGGCGGTGAGAGAGCGGAGACTCCAACTCCGACTGTCCTTGCTCAGGGAGTGGAAGCAGCGATTAGCCGATACCTCGGCTGGCCGCAGGACGATCGAAACGGTCCGTCCTGTGTTTGAGGAGTGGACGGGCCGGCGACACGGCGTATTATCGTTCCTGGTCACCCAAGTATTCTCGGGGCATGTTTGCTTCAGGTTGTGCCTTTGAAATGTTACTCGGCGCGAGCCCACGACGATTTGCCACCACTGTGATCGCGGCATAGGGGACACCCCCGACCATAGCCTCGCCGTTTGTGAAAGTTGGGACGGGCTTCGCGGTGGCCTCATCGCTGCGGACCTCTCGGTCCCGACCGTCGTTTCCAGGATGGTCCGGAGTGAGGCCGAGTGGTCTGCCGTCGCCTTCTTCTGTGAGCAGGTCATGGCTGCTAAGGAGGCGGCGGAACAGCAGAGAGAGCTTACCTCCTCGCTTCCCTCCCGGCAACGACGCAGGTCAACAATGACCTCCGACCGCCGGGTTCCGGGTAGCGGGCGGTGAGTTAGGCAGCTCACCGCCTGCGCTCTGGCCTTGGCGGAGGGTGCGAGAGTGTTCCTTTGCACCGGACGGTGGTTCGTTCAGAAGTACTCGAGACGAGGGCCGCTAGCAGGGCGGCGCGACCCGTCGCCAGGACGCGGGTCATGCTACAGCAGATACCGCCCCCGGCCAAAGCGGCGTCGATGAAACACAGGGGGGTTTTAGTAGGATAGTGCCCCACACACCCGCTGCGCACGCTGCCTGTGCGTAGCTGACGGTCTTGGCAATGGTTGGCTAGCACCTACAAGGATTTCCTCCCGCCTCAAAAAAAAGATGGTTAAGCGTGTTCGCCAAGAATATTTCTAGAGTGATTAGTTAGTACTTCAAAATAGTAAAAGAAACCACAAGTATACATGATAAAATAATTATGATTAAAGCTTGTAGTGGAACGGACGTATCTAAATAAATCTAATTTCTTATATTTTTCGCTAAAAAAATTAGAACTTCATGACCTATTATGATCAAATTTTTGTGAAAATATGAAGGAACGATAGGCATAAATTATAAACTATTTAAACAAAAAAGAACTTTTTTGTTCTGTTTGAAAAATATATTCCAATATTTACACTATGTGACTTTCAGGTAACAAAAATGTATAATATTTATATTTTTGTGTAAAATGGTAATGTATTAAAATGTTATATGAACATTACTCGGGCCCATAGAGGGTTGACGCTTAATATGTAAATTAATATTGTAATTAGATTATAATCAGTTATTACACTATGCAAAATAGATACAGCGCTGAAATTCAATAAACTATTAAATGTAAAGTACTACCGTTAATCAACCTCAAGTATTTACACGCACTATTCCAAATAAACACCAATTAAACCGTATTCAAAGTTCTCATACCTCGTTTCGGATTTCTGCTCCAATACGGTGACTTCATTGTATGTATGTATTTGACTCTGTTTATTATTTCGATAAATATAGATAAAATCAAAACGAAATATTTTAAGTAGTTGTGTATTAATTAATAAAGAAAATATTATACAAACGTAAGTATACTTTGCTAATAGTAAGAACTATGTCTTTAAATAAAGATTAAAAAACCTTGAACTTCAAGGTGGATTAAGGTGCCCTACAGCGAAAGCAAACACCTATGAAATGAATACACACATGAAATAAATCTTCTATAATAAGACTTGGCTTTCAGCCACGGAGAAAAATTTCGTCAAAACCAAACAAATGTTTTTGTAGACGAATAGTTAATATTAAAATAGCGCTTCCTCTTGTTTATGTATCTTTTTTCAGCCTTTATATATGTTGCCTTTGTATGAGAAACCGTTACAAGATTTTAAATTGAACTATTATATTATATATTTATTATCGTTAGGCTGTACTACATTTTTATGTTTACAAACTCTCGAGTCACCACTACTAATTTTATTTTGATTGCAAATGTTCTACATTGTTTAACTTAAAGTCAATTTAATATACATATTTTATCATGAAACTGTTTTTGCCCGAATGTTGGAATGTTGGAAGTTCGAATTTTCAATTTTGATTTTAGTCTGGCTTTTTTGGCCGGTATATGAAAAATTTTAAATGAGCGTTTCTGGATTAATTTGATTGGAAACCTGTAGGCATAAAGGTACCTAATGTTCTGCTACGAATGTTCAAATTTACACTACTTAAGGAATTAGTTTCGCATTTTGCGACAGCATGAAGCTCACGAAGTATTGCCCTGTTAGAAAAAGAAAACCTTGTAACAGAAACATTCATCTATTACTATAAGATTTTTTATAACAAAATATAAAACAACATTTTGTTTTAAAAAGATTTTATATTTACGTTAAACGTGTACTGTTTTTATTATAGCCAGGGCTTTATTTTGTTTATTATTTAATTATTTAAACATTTAATGTACAAAATCTTGTAAATAAGTTGGATTTAATGCAAATGGCAATATCTGCCAGTGTACTATAGATTTAAGCAGAGAAGGGTGCATGAAAATAAATAAAAAAAACATTTAAAGAATAAAGAAAATACGTAAATAAATATATAATCTATACACATCCATTATACATATTTCATAAATTTCAACATAAATAACGGAAAACATAGGCAAGAAAAGATAAATAGAGGAAGACCTATTGTGATAAACAATGATTTACTATTAAGCTTTTAAAAGCCTCCTTAGAGACCGCTTCCCGTACCTTCGCAGGTAGTTCGTTCCAAAGTCTGACGGCGGTTGGAAACAAGGTTTTTGTATCAAGTTGGTACTGCAGAAGAGATAGGAGTTTCTAGTTCTTTATATCATTAGGTTTCAAAAAGCTGAATCCATTAGTAAACGTTACATTTAATAACATTATCACTATTATTTTTAAACTTTTGTGAAATAAAAGGATCTATATTATTATCCATTGCCGCGCACTTTTAATTTAACGAGTATGCTTAGATACAATTTTTTTTTCAATGGCATATCACTGCCAGATGAAATCGAGTGTAAGTTTGAAAGTGAAATTTTGACCACCGTTTTTCCCACAATAAAATCTTTCGGCCACAGTTTTTCCTAAAGAAAACTGTAGTCGGCTATAGCGTTCGTTTGTCGATATATCGCAAAATATCAATGAGCTATAGCCGTCCTTAGCGACAACGTTTTAACTTTAAAACTATATATAAAGCACCGAAATATAATATTCATATTTACCAAAACAGACAAAAAAGTTTATCAATGCCATGATTACATCAAAATTTATATAGATTTGTTAAATTTTAAAAATTAAATATTTGCAATATAAATGAAAGTCCATTTGCTGTTTTATAATGCTTTAGAAAATTATAATAGTATCATCTCTCTTTTTGCATTGTCATTGTACCCGACTTATTGAACCCTAACAATAGATTTAATACAAAAGAGATGATGAAAAGGGGAATAAAAGTGTGTTAAGAAAATAATCAAAAGAGCAAAGAATCAAAAGAATTACTCATTAATCTATCACCAACTAGAATATAATAGATGGGTTACTATCATTGTTGATTGACATTTTATTTTGACTACAGCGTCATCATCCAGTGAAATGAACAAGTTATGAATTTCGTACTCAATAGCTATAGTACGTACACATAATAAAACACCTCAGTTTTAAAGGATTAGGCCTGAGCAAGTTCGTGTTTAATTGTATGTTTTTTAATGTGTATTTAAGTGCATGTGCGTAATGCAAATGTACCACGACATACTCGGAATGATTATTAGTTTTACAATAAAATACTTCCTTACACTGTCATTCCAACATTGTAATATTCTTTATGCTTCATATATTTAGAAACGAAAATCTAGAAATATTATCAATAATAATTACACTAGTAAGTACTTTACGAATATTATTGAAAAAAATCCTAACATGCCAGATTAAAAGCTAAACCAGTATTTTCCCACCTTTTCTCTTGTAGCGACATTGTTGTAACCTTCCAAAATTTGACAGCGCAAAGCACTACATTTCCCCATACATTGCTTTCTGATAAACTGTTAATGTAATTAAGTAGCCTATTGCACCACTTAAATCACCATGTTTAAATTATACAAATCTGGAACTTGCTAAGAATTTCAATCCATATTTTTCCACAACACACTACAGTTTGTTATACAACATATCAACCATGTACACCTAAATCAAATTTAAAAATTTCACACAAAGTCAAAATAATAAGAAAAATAAACTCACCGAAAAAGATAAATCTTCTTCAAGACCGGTAAAATAATCAAATAACGCCACGGCACGTGGCTCTATTCCTGAAACTTCAGGATACTCCAGAAAATTCTCCGGTAAAAATCCTTGAGCTTCCTCTGGCCATTCGTCTAAGTCTTCATCGGTGATAGGCGGTGGTGGAGGTGGCGGTATAGTGGGCATAGGGGGAGATGCTTCTCTTTCTGGAGATGAATCATGTTCCCAACTAAAGCACTTGGAATCCTAAAGATACCAAATTAGTTCATGAAACCAACTTATCAATGTTAAAAACTAAATTTGATACTCACTAAAACATAGTAAATATTAATGAATGAATAAATATCTGGGACATTTTTCACACAAAGTACTCTGATACCAAGATAGGTACCTAACCAGTACCTGTAGTTTGGGTTATCAGAGACAGATAAACATACATAGATATTTTTAAATAAATACTTAAATAATAATACTGTAACAACCAAACAAAGAACAAACACAAATTCTCATCACATAATATTTTGTCCTGAGCGGAAATCGAACCCGCAACCACTGGTGTAAGAGACAAGGTTACTTTTATTACACCAATGGGCCAATAAAAAATTGAATTTGGACACGAGTCAAAACTATCTGCAAGAAAAACTGTGAAACAATTAGACAAAAACAAACAATATTTTGATTAACCTCTTCAGGCCCTTGGCCACATATGTGGATATTTCGTTTTTCATTAAAAGTTAATTTACGTTAATGTATAGATGAAAATCTTTAACATATTATATTTTAATATTTTTTTATTTTCCATTATTTGACCACTGATAAAAATAAAATTAATAGGTTTTACTGGAATTTTATAATTTACTTACATTACATCTTTTGTTAATTAAAAATTGTACCTAAAGAGGTTAGCTAAAAAGGAATACTCTAAGCAAGTCAGCTCAATTATTAAAGAATTAAGTATTTTCTTATCTTTCATAAGGGATCTGACATATGATTAACACAGGCAACAACATTCACAGACGTTTTTCAGAATTAAAATGAACAAAAAATTTTATATCTTTAAGAGTTCTCAAAGCATTGGAGGAATAGCCTGTTGTAATATTCTGAATCAATTTTCAATAGTAACTTGCATACTTAATCTTATCAAGCATTACTTTTCAGTGTCATACAAGAGTTACATTAGTATTCATCCTGCTTTGTATTCATGTAGGAAATTAAATCTGAATAAAAACTTAATAGTATTTCAATAGTTTCTTATATAACTTTTTCAGATTCATAAGTAATGTTTTTTCATTTGTAATCCTTGCATATAAAATAGCACTTTGTAACTAATACAAGTATGTTTCACTAGCAAGGAGTTTCAAGCTTGTTGTAATTAAAAAACTACTTGTCATTAAAAGAGACAAAATCTGGGCAAAAAAGCAATAAAAATGTGTTTCTATATATAGCAACTTGCCTTATCTTTGGCTTATGTGATAAATAACAATTATGACATCAATCTCAATTTAATCCAGTCTATGTAGCTTGTAAATAACTCACTAAAGACAAAGGCAAACTGATCAAATTACAAAGTTTTTACCTAGAAAGACAATTTGTTTTATAAATCTAATCAAATGAAAACTTGATAATTTGCTTTTTAATAATAAAATGGAAAGATATAATCAAAAACAGAAAACTGCAATGCCAAAATTAAACTAAATCTGAAGTTTTATTATATTTACTGCTAGTAATATCACCCTAAAATACTATAAATTATAGATTTTTTATAGATATTTCTATATTTGCAACAAAATACACCTAATTTTGTTTCAGAGTAATTTTTAAAGAATTAAGTTTATGTACATAAGTGGTACTCACAAAGTCTTCTCCAAACCCATTAGTAATTTTCTGAATTGGCACAGTTGTGTTCAAATTCATAGAAGTAATTGGTACACCACTACTAAATGTACTTCTCAACACTGCAGCATTCTCAGAAGATTTGGGCCTAGCTGGTTTAGCTCGTATTATTGTTGGTCCTTTCAACACTGAATAAGTTTGAGTATTACTTGTTAAATCATAAGAATCTATACTTAGCACTGGCTTTTTCATTACAGGGGGCTTTTGTATAAGAGGCTGTGGTGAAAATGGATCAGCAAGCATCAAGTCATCTAATGTATCTTCTCTTTGTATATATCTTTTATTATTTAGAAAGAGATCAAAATCATCCTCAAATCCACTTTCTGGCTGTGAGCTATTACCACCATAAGGATGATTATGCTGGTTTGTGGATGTTGTTGCATCTGAACCAAAGCTATCTACACTGAGACCATCACTACTGGACCTTGTGGTGAATGTTGGTGAGCTTGGGGGAGAAGATAGATCAATGAGTGCTCCAGTTTGCACATTTCGCATTTCACACTTTGGAAACATTTTACTTGTGTCTACTTCACTGGTTAAATCTGTTAAAACTTGATTTTGCCCAATAGTCCCATTTTGATTAACTGTTTGTCTTTTACGTGATAAAAGTGATGAAAGCACTGTCGGCTTCCTAATAAAATGAGATGGTTTGATAGGAAGATTGGGTTGTCTGGGCAGTTTTGGTGGTGGTGGTCGAGGTGGAGGCTTTTTCTTCTGTGCATATTGAGGTGTAGGCTCAAACACATCCACCCCAAAGGGATCATTGTTCCATTTAGTAACAGGTGAATAATGATTCACACCATTTAGGGCTGGTAAAGAAGGCGCTGGACGTGTTGGTCCCTTCATACCTGTTGTAAAAAACTAAAATTAAATATCCTATTTTTTATAATTTTTTTGGAAAATCTAGCCAAATAAAATGTTTAATTTGAAAAAACCAACATTAAATTCTTGATACTCTAATTTTTAACTCTTAATTCTCTAAATAAAAAACTAATAAAGTAAATAAAGAAAAAATAATATAACCTTCAATTCAGTAAATAAAATAATATACTATATGTAAACCTAAACTCGCATAAAACTGACGTAATACTAACACCGAATTAACAATTTTATAAACACTAATTGCACGGAACAATGAACTGTCTGGAAAGATGGGTGTTCAACATCGAACTGTCCTGTCAGATAATATACTAAATAAATAAAGCTTACACCGCGATAAAACTACGATAACGTCGAAATCCACCCACTGACGTACATAAAGTACTGTGCTTCGCGTAGTATCACTTTATGTCTGTCGCAGGTAGGTACCTGGTACGAAAGAGAACGGCCTTGACAGGAGTTCCGTAATGAAACTTGAAGAATAGCAATACTTTGACACTTTTATACGAAAAATCTACTCTGTTCAAATGACAGAGAAGTTAAGATATTATATCTTATAAGAAACTACGTACCGTGCTTTAATAAGTATATTACAAGTTATTTTATTAGCTGTTGAATATTTGCAATTTTTCATAAATTAAATAAACTGGCGAGAATTAAAAACTGGAGAAAAAGGTACCATTGCTGTACCATAAATGCTAAGCAGTTTTAAAGGCGTATAAATAAAAATTGCTCAGTATAGCGCCAACAAACAGTTATTCCTTTAAGACACAGATGACTCACGTCACTGTCAAAGTTAAAAATTAAAAGAGGCCATAAAGTTGTCTTATGTGCCCATATAATATTATAAAATGGAAATTTTTGGTGGTATCAAAACGATAATAGTTTTTTTCTTTTATACGCAATATATAACGATAAAACATATAAATGAAAAATAGCCTCTATGAAATTATAAATTGTTAAGAATTTTAATTTGTTTTGTTTTGTTGCTAAATTACTTAAATATGTTATATTATTTATGATAAAAACAATTCATCATCAGAACCATCAGTTTGTGGCAGTCCACATATTTGAAAAGATACATCCTCAGAAACTTGATGCATACATCAAGATTCTGCAAGTCGTTTTGAGGCAATCTTCTCTTATTAAATATAAATCAGGTAGATAACTATCAGTCATGAACATATTTCGAACACATCTAGGTATTATTTATTATAAGATGGTTAGGTAGGAAGTGCCTAATTGCGCGAAAAATAAAGTTGGAGATCCTTATAATAAAAGCCCAGCATTAGTGTTTTCAGTGATAACTGCTCATTGACAAGTTTCTGATCTAAGATTATCTTATTTGAAATAGAGCGCCAGGGCTTTTTAAAACCCCAGCAGCACTTCGACATCATTGAATGTTTATGTCAACCCCCTTATATAAGATCAATTTTGCGATTTAAGTTATACTTTAAATCTTACAAACATAAATTGTAAACCATGATACAAATAATCACTTGACTAGGTGGGATAGTTAAAATTCGTTTGTCTCTAAAAAAAAAAAGAATTATATAGGTAAAAAATTATAATTTAAATTATTTTGCTTACTTCAAATACCAAAATAAATAAAATACTGAAATGAACCTTATGATCCACTTTGTAGGTATATAATACACATATTACATTTATATAACAAAAATTATATTTTGAATCTGTAGTTTCATATGGTACTTGTTGACTACAGTCCAGCTTTTAATTTTATCCGGTTTGTCATATAAAATACGTAAACATTATATGTTTATATATAATTATTACTCTATGTTGTACATTAATATGCGTAGTATGTATAATGAAGTTCCTTAAAAAGAAATTAATTACTATTTTACATATAGCTAACACAAAAATTAAATTGTGGAATCTTATGAAAATAGTATAATTTCCGATTCACATTGTATTTTACATAATTGTATTTTAAAATGCAAAGAATTAGTATAGTTGAATTGCCTCGCGAGGTTTTAGTCCACATTTTTAACATTTTAAATATACAAGATGTTTGTAATTTAATGCGTTCATGTAAAACAATAAAAAATTTGATTATTCATGACAATACCATTTGGAGAAGAATAGCACGAAATAAATTAATAATTCATAATCCATTAAACAGGTAAAAAAGGACTGGTAATGTTCATATTCTTTTAATTATTCTTATAATTTTAATATTATAGAACTAAATACTTATACTGAACTTATAGTGAACCTGATCCTTCAAGCTGGTATAGTAGATGCCGAATATCACACAATTGGTGCAAGGGAATATATAAAAATCAGGTATAAAAACAATTTTTTTTTAACCAATGTCATAACAACAATAAATTATTTTATGAATTACTCCAAAATTTTGTGTATAATAAGTGCTGTGGGGTAGTGTTTCTCTGTGATTTAAAATAGATTCTATTTTTTTATTTATTGTACATATTATTATATTGTATACATTATTATATTTATATGGTTGTCAAAGTTACAACATCAGACTGGGATGTTTGTCATTACAACACTGTTATTGTTAGAATTGTATTAATTGCATATCAAAACTTACTTTCTTAGAATAGGTGTATACATTTACATAATCTTGGGTGCTATATTCCTCCTGTACCTTGGGGTATGAAAGCCAGGTGAACTTAAAATAAACCATATTAATTTTTGTATAAAAAGTGGTATTTGTTAAATATATTATTAATATTTATTTAATTTAAAGTATTTTAATCCACAAATAGGCTTTATGAACAAATTCTACAATTTTTAGAAACTCACATAAACAATTTTCTCTAGAAATTAAAATAATTCACTATGTTCTAGGTAGTCCTGCATCACGACACACTTTACATGCCCTGGCTTGAATTGTATAAGTCAGAAACTTTGTTGTTGGCACTTGGGTCCGATCTATTCTGCTTTCCAACTAATAACAAAGGTTTTCCATACTGTAAAACTACACTGTGGGCTTTAAATGTACCAACTGTTAAAAGATATGATGTTAGGACTAATGATATATCAAGATTTGTCATCAGGGACAACATATTACTATGTGGAAATAGGTACCATTTGTATATTCTACCTCTAATTCACAACATATTATCTACCATACCAAGAACCTAGCATTGTATTATCTTGGAAATGTGATAATAAATAAATATTACTCATTAAAATTGTTAGAGTCAGTCATACCTACCTGTACTTCGTTCATCATAAGCAAAATAATATTTATAAAATAATAATCTATTGTGATTAGTATTTCATTATTCAGAAGCAAATAATTAAATTTATAACCTGGGCCTGTAAAATCAACCCTATTACTTCTTGATATAATGTTGGGACTTTTAGTTTTGATATCTGAATCTGATCTGTTCCTGACTACATTTCAAAATAAAATTTCTTACTAGTATCCCCTTACTGTAATAATTGACAACTATTTAATTTTAGAGATGGATGTGTTGCTGTATTTCTATTAAATAATCCAAAAAGGAAACCTGAATTACTTTGTCACATCAATGATTGCCATCATGGTGGTCAAGTGGAGGTGTCAGCTGTTGAAGCAATAAAGACTGAAAGCGATATGTATGTAATAACAGGTTCACATAAAAGCTCTCAATTGTGCATGTGGTCATGGAGGTTTATGAATACTGATTATGAACTTTTATGTGATGAAATTAGAAACATGAATTGCAGTAAGTATGTCCTTGAATTATTTAACAAGAATTGACAATAAACCATGTTTTAGTAGTAAGGTAATTAATAAAATTTTATTTAATTTTTTTTCATCCAATTTTTCATTCCTCCACCCAAATTATTTCCATTATGATTTGATAATCCAGCATTTAGAGATTTTCTTTTTTTAACCTTAATAAACATGCATATTTATTTGTATATTGACTTGTAGATTATAATATTTTTAAGAAATTAAATGTTTTTATAGCGTTTATATAATGTCGCGAATGTCCTGTAAATTTTTAAATGACAGGATTTTTTCAGAAAAATTAATAAAAACACTTCCTAAAGAAGTTGGCATCAGATGCTTAGCTAATAACAATACAAATAATAAAGTTGGTATAGGCTTGACTGGAAATAGTAGGCCACTTATACTTGACTTGCAGATGTAAGTAAATTTTTTGATTATTTTTTATTGTATATTGTTTATTTTTTAACTATCTAAAATATCTTTTAAAGCTACACTTATTGTTTCGGGTATTCCCCTACAGATAACTCCATGTTAAAGTGACAATATTTTATAAAGAAATTTATTTTTACAGGTGTGATTTTCAAATACCAATTGATATATCTAAAAATGGAAAAGTTGTAGTCAGAGACATACAATGGCATGACGAGAATACTATAGCATATGTATCACATTCTGGAGTGTTACAACTTTTAGATATTCGAAGTGGACATGTGGTTAGTTTTTATTTGTAAAAATTTTATTGAAGTATAAGCCATGTTTTCATATATGTAGATACTCATCATCCTAGTGACAGTTACCATTTTCTATCATATTTTAATAGATAATAGTTATATAAGTTCTATAATAATAATCTATAAGTTAGTGTGATAACCTTATAAATTGAAGTCAAAAACTAGAATTTGAATCAAGTGTCATAAAAAATAAATAGTTACTATTTATTTATTTACTATCATATTTTTTTGTTTTATAATGGGTTTTATGGCACATAAGTTTATTGCGCCCTACCAAAAAAAATTACAATTATCATTCTCATCAAAAGTAACAAACATCTTATCTTATTTCCTAATCCTAACTAATTTACACCAAAATTTTAACTTCTAATACACTATCATAATTGTACAAAGCATTTTTGTATCTTAACACATTAATAACCACTGTCGAAAATAAACCTCACCCATCAGGTTGTGTTTGATCATAGACTCTTTATGGGATAGTTTATTTTTATTTTTAACACAAATTGTTAATTCTGGCTGGAATGTGACAGCCTATTTTACTCACCAGTTAAGACAGCCATGTTAAGGCATTCATTTTACTAATATGTCTCTAAAATTTTATCTAGGTAATCCAAACCTAGTGAAAAATAAAAATGTAAAAGCAAGCAATAGTGGTAAACACTAATAACTGGCTTTTAAAAATATATATTTTTAGATTTATGACAGTATGGATCCTTTTCAATCATCATTATACTGTGTAAAATCAGATAGGAACAATGCATTGGTTGTTGGTGCATCGGAATATTCGCGTTGCGTACTTTTTGATATACGACGCCCTGGTCGACATGTACAGGTAATTTATTATTATAGCTAAAATTTAAAAAGTAAAACCAAAGTAGTAATAAAAAAATAAAAAGATAGATTTTGCATATTACACTTGAATTTCACAGGTCTCTTGTCGGAGCCAATTATTACATTCTCTTTTGTAGCCACAATAGGATGTTGTAAATGACGCTATTATTTTTTTTTATTTTTTCTTATATGTTAAGGTAAAATATGAAGGTATTGTATTACTTTTATTCTACATGTAATTTTTCAGATGTATTTTACACAGAAAAAGTCTTCCCCAATTTATAGCTTGGACTTCAGTTCTTCAAAATTGGTAGCTGCTGCTGACCGAAGCATAGCTTTTGTGAACTTTGATCTTAGTTCCGCAACCATAAAAAAACGCGATTATTCCTGTGTATTTGAATTTATTAAAAGAAGATCGTAATTTTAATAATAATATTAGTTTTAATATAAAATTTTGAATTTATGCACCTTGATTGATGTATCCAAGTACCCATTTTTAAATTCCAAAATAGTGATTGTTGTCATAATGGCCCACTAAACCTGACGACGAAGTATTTTTGTGCTATAAATATATAACGTGAAATTATTAATCAACACATTTAGTGCTGTGCGAAGATAACAGCAGGCATGAGACGAATTTACAAGGTCATGAAAATATTTTGTTAAGTTATCCAAAAAAAAATTTAAGCTATTCAAAAGGCAATCTATAGTGGCAGCAAAAGGACAATGTATTTCATACAAAAAAAAATAAAAACTTTGTAATAGAGTTCAACTAGTGTTACAACGTAGTATTAACGTTAGTATTACAACGTCAAGTTTTTAAAACCTGACTGCTAAGAAATCTATCTGCTCGTTGACACATCCAAGAATAATTAATAAAGGATTTTAGTCCCACCGTACTGATGCATGATGTGACATGTAGGCTATCAGATAACTATTATAATCTTATATTGATTAAGGTCCTAAAAAAATATCCTATGTCGAGTTTCTACCTTATCGCTCTGCTGTATACAGTGCTTCCGAACCAACCAGCAAAAAGTAGTTCTAATGTTTTTTAAATGATAATGATTACAATTTAAAAAAATAATTATTTTAACCATTTATAACGTTCAACTTGCGTACAGTAGTCGCTAATGCGTGCACTAGGATATATTATCGTTCGGCACTAAAAGTGTTAAATTATTATAGAAGACAAATTAAATAAAAATATGATTTATGAAAAATAAATATTTGAATATAACGTAAGGGCTTATAAACATGTTTATAAATGATTAAAAGATACAAAGTAAGTCTCAGCTAACAGTTAGTGTATTATATATGGTTAAAAGGAAAACATCCACTTGTTGTATATTACTATCACTTACATATGACGTTATAAGTTTTCGAAAATGTACACGTTATGTACTAGGTAGGGTTATGATTTAAGTATGTATGCAATATTACAGTAAAATTATATAGTTGTATAAAGATTTTTTGCATGTACATCATGCATATGAAAAATAGATTAATAATAATATATTGTTAATAAAGAGCAACACTGTATTTTGTACAATATGTTGTCAATGTCATTGTCAAAAAAAATGCAAAATGAATTGAGCCAACTAAAATAAAATTTTAACTTCATCTACCACATCTAGACCAAACATGTTTAATAATAGGTTATTCAATATGTTAAGGACAATTCGACGGTTCCCATATAGACTTCCAGTAGTGAAGAAACAGAACTTAATCCCAACTAGTCTTGGAATCCTCACCACAGCATTTTGTGCAGAAGAAAAATTCGCCAATGATCCCTACGATAGCTGTCTAGAACATGATTTTCTTATACGACAAGCGACTACTGTTAATGTAAATGCAGCGACTCAACTTCTAACCGTCACCCTTGTTGCTGTCCAAGATACTAGCGAGAGGTTTGTATTTTATTGTTGATTCAATAAGACTGCTCTGAAAACCTTTAAATAGTTTTTTTTTTACTTTGTATCGAAATCCAAAAATGTTTTTTTTTTTAATCATCCGTAATATTTATAACTACTATATTAAATTTATTGTGTAGTTGTATGGAAAATAATATATTTGATAATAGGTTAAGAGAAGTTCTGACAAAAGAAATCTGCCTAATACAACAAGCAATGGAATGGGGTGAAGGTACTCCCCCACAACACTGGGATCAGCTTGTGGCTGTTCGTGGCTCTCTTTGTGATTTAAGACATAATCTCAGAACACTTTTCAGTGAGTGTAGAGTTTTTAATTGCAAGACATTTATTTAATATTTTTAAACAATAGTTTTTGCAACTTTTTCATCTTTTTTAGTCTGAGTAATTGTAAATAAAGCAGTGCATATCACATTGTTTAAACAACTTTTATATTATATACACAGTTTTATTTTTAATTTTAGTATTTTTGTTATTAGTTATGGGCTTACACATGGCCTCAATTTCACCTTATGTTAAGTGAGAATGAGGCCATAGATGTTAAAGCATGTTCACCCAGAATACATCTGACTCATACATGTAAGACTGCCTGAACACAGCAATGTAATTATGGTGGCAGATTGACATTGAGTGATAACTAGCCAAGCGAGTTTGAATAAACTTACCACCATCAAGACTACTACATTTGTGGCCTGGGAATTGAACCTGGAACCTCAGTAATTACAAAACAAGCGGGTAAACCACTGTGCCACAGGAGGAGTTAATGATTCTACTTCAAAAATTAAGAGATATCAATTTGATAAGCAAGAATTTAAATAGTTTTGTTTTATGTGCATAAGGTTATATGGATTATGCTGAAAAGCTTGCCACAGTTGCCGCAGAAATCTCTTATCTCTCTGGAAATCATGTGGCATCTGATGCTATTTGTGAACGAATAGATCATGCAATCAGGTAATAAAAAAAGTTAGAAATACAACTTTAATAAAGCAAATATATCATTAATATAGATTTACATATTTGATTTATTACACATTATATTTAAATTGCCTATTATGAAGAATGAAACTTATAACAAGAAATATTTTCATTCACAACAATAATTTCTTAATTATAGAAGTGGTTAATATAACAACTTTTGTCAAAATACAATATATGTGAATATATTTATGTATAACATTGACTATCCCATATTATAGCTTATAGTAAATATAAACTTATAGCATACAGTGTTAAATCATTTGCAGACATTAGTTTTCATATATTAAATAAGATTAAAGTTTTTAACTTATTTTAATTGAATTATATATGGTACAACAAATACATAAGCAGCTTATAAATATTGTAGATAATAAAAATTCCTTCATATAAAATTCTTAGTTTCTTTGACAATAACATTATTCTTTTATATTACAATTTGCAGTTAATATATTGAAAAAAAAAAATAGTTTGTTTTTCAACCACAGATGTTTTTATCATTAAAATTATGGAAATAAAACAAAAATAGTTGTGTGTTATCCCATTAACTTTAATGTAAATAAGCCAACAAGTGATCGATCTATATATTTTAATATCAATTTAATTTCTCCACAGAACTTGCAAGGCCCAAAACCAGTTGAACAAAGTACTTCAAGAAGAGAGCTTAGAATTACAAAAAAGGGCCATCATCAGTTCACCACAGCTTGAAAAAAAGCTGAAAAATGATGATTCTAAGGACAAAAATTCAAATATTGAGAAGTTATAAAGTAATCATTTAATTATATATTATTGTTTGGAGTTTTCTTGCATTGTTTATTCCTAAAAATTAAGTCATGAAAATGGAAAAAATGTGTAACATACAGGTATAAAGCAATAAAAATGAATATGAAAAGACATGAATACAAACGAGTTATACTTTATCCAACATATATTATTGAATAGAGACATTTACTACACATACAATGATCATTCTTATCTTATAACTTAGTAAATAAATTGAACAATGCTTAAAGTAACACTATGAAAAGAGGTCTACTCACTCTAAAATTTACAAGAAGACTTTCTTGAATTACATCGTTAACCCTTCACCCCTTTGCATATTTTACTCTCAATGTCATCTTTATATTACATAGCTTTAATTTTAATAATAAATCATCATATGGCTGTATCTTATTTTACCAAAATTTTGTCAATTATAATTGCCATTAAGTGAGAAAAATAGACGAAATTATTTTTTTCTTAATTAAAAGGTTTTTCCAGAATTTATATGTTGATTGGGATAATTTTTAGTAGCCAAAATTTAGACAAAAACTCATTTTGCACATCAATACATATAATATAAGAGAACAAATAATATATTACTTTCCTGTTGTAATATATAAACCTTAAACATTAACTGACACAATCAGCTATTATACAAAACTTTAAAAAAATTCTTAGTTTTTGCCCTAAGTATTATGCATTTTTTAAATGGTTGTTTTTGCCTATTTCAATTAAATTAGCCATAATGGTTAATTTTACATACAGTATGACTTTTTTTTAAATATTCAAGTACCAAAATCGGGTTTTTACTTTTTTTAATATGTATGGACTAACTTAAGACCCACATCTCTTGGGAGTAGTAATTTTTTTTAACACCAAGATTAATCCCCCTCCAGTATGTGTATCAATTTTCGTGTTCATTGACTTGGAGATTAAGAGTTTTTTTGAAGTTTGAACTGGCCCCCTTAAGGGTCGAGTTCAAAAAATTCATTTTAGTGGTTACCTACATAACATAAAGAACACCCTCTAAATTTCATATCTAGAGGTCTGCTGGTTTAGGCTGTCCATTGATATATATCAGAGGATCAGGAATGAATGTTATGAGTATAGATTTTAGATATCTGTGTATAATTAATTATATTTCAACCATATAAAATGTGGATACACAATAAGAAGAAACATTCAGATGTAACAATATTTAAAAATAAAAACCATTGCTGTATTTTTTAATTTTTCCAAACTATGTCATAGTACTATTTACTATTTTGACTGCCTCTCTTAGTTTACTGCTTGCTTTATATCGCGGAGGTTTCGGGTTCGTCTCCCAGGCCACGTGAGTAGTTGAGTTTGGTTGGTGTGAATTTATTTTTAAACCTACCTGACTAATACAGCATTGTTGTGTTCCAACAGTCATACAAGTGAGAGCCAGAAATATTCTGGACGAACATGGTGTACCATCTAAGGCCACTTTGTCACTTAACATCAGATCTGGTGTTAGCATATATCCCATAAAAAATAATACATAATTAAAATCATCTTTAGTCATATGCATCGAAGTTCGATTGTGAAATATCCTCTACTACATAACTTTTTTAACACTAATCATACCATAAAGGGTCAAATGACCCATTTTAAACTTTTGCATTGATAATACAGGAATTATTTTTTACTTCTCTAAGTTAAACTTTATGACTTTTATTGACTTATTGTATCCACTGTTCTTATGCTATTTTTGTATTTTTTTGTTTTGTTTATGTTAAGTAATACCGTCGTATACCATTGTTTACCACGTTGGGTCATTTGACGCTATGAAAATTGTTTGTATGATTATTGTTAAAGACCTGTTTCTTAATATAATATGCATGAGAAGGAAAGAAGAGAAAATCATGCCTTCACTTATTGAATCATAATTTCCAAAATTTTTTATTCTTTTTTATTTAAAAAAAATGTATAGGAAAAGCTTTGAGCAAAGCAAACATACCGTAAAAGTTAATGTAAAGAGAGGCATTTGTGTCAATATAAGGAATAGTTAGAACTTCATGGTATACTCAATAAAACCCAGCGACACTTATATTACACGTAGATTTTAAGTAAGATCCATGTTATAAATAAAAATGACGTATTATTATAATTATTAAGATTTTGAATATATACATGGTGATATAAAACTGTTGATTATTTAATGCGTGTGTAGCTGGGGAGAACTACTGTGTATCCATTAACCAATTAAGAGCGTTCGACTTGTATACACGTGAATTCAAATCTGTACAACGAAACAGATGCGTATTCAAGATAAAAAATAAACAATAATACCACCCGTTCGTATGGTAAAATTCTACTTATTCCGTAAAATTTATATAACAGTATTATTTACTCTGTATTTAACATGTATACTTGTCATTGCTTGCTTTTAATTCTACACTATGTGACATGTAGAAACTAAATTCGACCTAACAGGTTAAGACATCAACCAATCAACAGTCGGGAAAACTTCATAGACTAATAGTGGTACACTATAATTAAAAAAGTTTACCTGTAATTAATATAAATTTTAGATTAAATAAAAAAATATATTAAAAAGGGTTTTTCCTATCATCACTAATAATTAAGATTACTGGCAGTATGCAAAATATCTATTCTGAGAAACTTTAATTTTAAGGTAACCTATTTTGGAGATTGTATTGACAAACATTGGTAAAATTCAGTGTACAATTAAACGAGCATTTGTTATATATATAAGGTCGTTACACATGAAATTTGCATTTTGTCGTACTGGCCACTTTGATCTCAAATATCTCCTTTTTGGTTAGGAATTTCTATTTCAAAATTATACATCTATTTACTTATGCATTTGTTTTTCGAAAACCGTAATCCATATGTTTTTACCATCTTTGGTTTTTTCTTTGCGTCACTCAGTTTACAAATGGGAGACTTAAAATATAGCGGTAGTTACGAGTTCCGTCGTGGCACCAGTGCTGCAAAAACGACTCGGAGGTTTAATGATGTGAATGGCGGTGATGTCGCAAAAGAAAACAGTGTGTTTTTGGTTCCAACATTATCGTTCTGGAAATTTCCACCTGCAAAACAAGCCCCGTGGGCGGCCAAAGTCCAAGGTTGATAATGAAGAATTGAAGGCTACTGTGGAAGCGAATCCATCGCAAACCACGTCAGAGTTAGCTGAAGGCTGCGGTGTTAGTGACAAACTGTTTTAATCCACTTGAAGCAAATTGGGAAGGTGATAAAGCTTGAAAGGTGGATCCTTCATGAATTGAGTGAAGCAAATCGACAAACGCGCATAGACTGCTGCGTCATTACTAATAATATGCATTAATCAACCGACATAATAATGAAGAGATTTTAATTCGAATCATTACCTATAATGAAAAGTGGATCTTTTACGATAAACAGAAACGCTCACTGCAATGGCTGGATCCGGGCGAACTAGCCAAATCTTGCCCCAAGCGAAAATTGACTCGAAAAAAGCTGCGAGCTTTTGGTGGACTGGTGCCGGTGTTGTTCACTTCAGCTCTTTTAAATCTGGCCAGTCGATTACGGCAGATGTGTATTGTCAGCAATTGCAATCCATGATGGAAAAGATAACTGCTAAATAACCGAGGTTGGTCAATCGCCGTAGGCCACTGCTGCTTTAGGACAACTCTAGAACCATATACTGCACAACAGACAGTTACCAAATTAAAAGAGCTTCAATTGGAATGTATAAGACATCTAGTGTACTCTGAGGACCTTGCTCCAACAGATTACCATACTTTTTTCGAAATTTGGATAACTTCTTATAGGGAAAAAGTTCAATTCCGATGGGGCAGTCCAAAGAGCCTCCAAAAAAGACTTTAAGTTACTCTCTTGCAAAACGCCAATTTCATATGTTAGGACCAAATATATATATATATATATATATATA